>CAMAPE010000070.1:8580000-8840000 GCA_945859875.1 Cuscuta europaea
GGTTTATGAAATTAGTGAATGCATTTCATAGTATGTATTCTTGATTTTTATAGACCGCCTCTTTGCATAATTAATATAGATAAATCTAGTTAACTCTTTTGATTTGTAATAATAAATCTATTATGCGTACAATATGCACCTTATATATCACAATGGTGCATCATCATATGATATGTAATGCATAGTTCACTATGTCTGCTCAAAGTTTTAATGTTGTTGAACTAACCTATTCATCTGAACTCATATAACACCTAACTGCATTCAAAACTCAGATGCTCATACCCTACTTCAACAATAATAAACTGACATTGAGAAATGCTTTCAAACTTTATTGTCACAATATATTCACACTTGACAATAAAAAATATGCTCATGTATATTCATACTTTTTCAAATTCAGGGTAACACTATACCCACACCATAGTCCAATTTTTTGTTATATATCTCAAACGTATAATGATGCATACTATTGCTCATTGCAGTGCATTATTCAAGCTCTTAAGATGCAAGTAAACTCATACCAAAACTTCATTCAACCAAAATAAGTGTTTGTATTACACATTCACAAAACAAAGAGTCAACATAGTAGGATTTGTCATGAACGATGTCTAATTACTAATTTCATGTAAAAACTTCCATAGATGTCCACCCACACAAGAAGATATGTCATAGTAGTTTTTCAAGTAAAATGAAAACAAAAACACATGTTGTCTGAATCAACTCCCACCATGGTGCATTCATCCTCTCTGGTTTACTTGTATCTACAAATTCTTTCACTTCTCCTTCTCTTTATGCTCAGTGTCAGTCTTCACTATCTTTTCTACTTATCTCAACACCTGCATAGTTACCACAACATCATTGCATTACTAGATAACAAATGCAATTTATGAAATTAAACTCCATAACAAATTAAACTTCAACTTGTTTTCATGTTTCTTAAAACCTTGTACGTAGTACTACTTTCATGACTTTGCTTTTCACTTCAGCTCTTTGGAATTCATAATGTTGTATATTCATCCTTGCTTGCACCTGTTTTACCAGTGGACCTTCTACTCCTAATGTAATGACAACTATTTAGTTTAGAATTACATAGTTTGAAAAGGTTCTCATTGTAACAAAAAAAATGTCTAACCTTTTTTCTCTCACCCCTTTGATCTTTTTGTTTTGCTTGATGTTACTTGATGATGCACCTTTTTGTTTTCTTTTCACTCCTCATACCTGTTGCTCTTCTTCATTTTCTAATATATGTACATGCCATTGTTTAGCTTATTTTCATAGAAAATACATCCATGAATAACTAATGCAGTATAGATTTGTAATGATGCATTCATATTATATATTAGATTTGCATCTTATCAAAAAAACTTTATGCATACACGAAGCTCAAAGATACAAGTGCAATTATATGTGATTTCAACCATAACACTTGACTTTTACTAAACACATACGACAACCAAAACATGCATAAGGTTGTATTCACTTTCAATCAACATTTAACCAATACCATGCTTTACACAATTCTGAGACCTCCATTTTCATCCTACTTTAAATAAATGCATCTTTTAGCATACACTCATGCATCTATATTTCTCACAAACACAAGTCATATGATTTAATATTCTGCATCTAATATCTTTAAATACTACATCTTACATCTTCATGTTCTGCATCTTACATCTGTTTATAATCCAATTTTCTATCACCAAAACCTCTGCATCTTACATCTAAAAGTACTACATCTTTACATCAGTTCCAAAGTCCAATTCCAAGTGCCAAATCCCCTACATCTTACATCTAAATATATTGCATCATAAATCCATATGGAAGTCCAATTCCTAGTACCAAAACTCCTGCATCTTACATCTAAAACTCGTGCATATTATTTTGTATTCCATGCGTGCCAGAGCACCTATAATTACATCTAACTAGATTCGACCTACAATTACAAGAATGCAATATTTCTCCTCAATATCACAAATTGACAGATGAATGCTTGTAATATGACAGTATTCATCCTAAATTTCTCAACAAGATGCATTTCAATGGTCAAATTAAACATACATCCAAGTTAATGTTTTTGAATCTGTATTGAAATAACCAGCGACTACAAAAAAGTACCTTTATAAAACTCATTTTGTATTTCTCGCAATAGGTGTTCCATTTGTAGTGAAGCCATCACCTGTTATCGTGAATCACTTTGCCTTCCCTGCACTTGGCTTAGCTAGAAACATCCACCAAAAACCTTGCTCCAGGCTTTGAAATCGATGACCACTCTGTTTTCAATTGCCAAAGTGTTGCACCGTACCCTTCTCGCCTTTGCTATTCATGGCCTGTTACCGTTGTTAGTGGCCACTTTGCGTAAAATCAGGGTTTCCCAAAGTTAATCGCAATTTGGTTTTTGCGGCTTTCTTTTTGGTTTGTTAAATTACTTCCTTAACCTTTTAAATTGATTGCACACTTGGAAGTTTTTATTCCATTTTTATTCCCTACGTGTGAGTGCAGTAGTTTAATATGCATACCACACGGATAGCTGTCCGTTTTCTCTCATCTAACGGATGTTGTTGGTTTGTAGTTTGCACCAGAAGCCTAGTTTGCATGGGATCTTCCCCCTATATATACATACACACACACATATATATATATATATATATATATATATATATATTGACCTATGTACTATGAAAACTTTTAAGAAAGAATACATTTTTTCTCAAAAATTCAGCAAAAACTTTTTTGAACTCTAAACAAATGTTTTTGAGTAAAAGTGATGCTTCTTGTCTCTTGTTTTTCATGATTTTCGCGTAAACTGGCTATTGACTTCAACCATTAAAGTTAGACTTTTTATGAAGGCCTAAATACATTTTTAATCTCTAATATTACGAATGATGTTGGACATTTATTGGAAAATAAAGCCTAAGTATTAATTTGTATAGTCCAAAACTTTTAAAAAGAATTGCTGAGTTTATTATTAAAATGATGTTTTAGAGATGTTTTTAGCATAATGGATATTATTATGAGCACCATATTTGTGCACGTGTAATTATGGTATAATAATAATAATAATAATATTACTTTATTATGTAAATGCTCTCTAAGTTCTTTTTCAATTTGAATTATCTGGAGGTTGCCGATTGGAATCACATGAATGGACATATCCTTTTATAGAGCCGTACCTTTTAATTTTTGACGGCTTTACTGCTTTACAGCCTTTCGTTGAAAGTGCATTTTCGGTTGGGCTGATAACTGTCCATTTTCAAACAGTTACTTTTTCATTATAAATAGGAGGACCATGTTAAATTGATGAACGGATCAAAAATCAACTTTTCAACAATCTCTTGCCTTACTAAATACTATATTTGCAGCGTTAGTATTGAAGTGTTTAGACCACTTTATATACAAATCACTTGTTTGGTGTTATTTTATCAGTAGCTAAAATACACCATACACCTTCTTTTTATCCCAAAAGTTCTATCTTGTAACCCGGTTACTGTGATAAGGGTAGATAGTAAACTTTTAGGAAAGCGTATTTAATACGTGACTAGAAGTGATATTCGGTCCAGCCATATTTCTACACCCTTATTTTACTATTTTTATCCTCCAGTTCTAACAATCTAAAAGTTTACTATTCTGAAAATATGGCCGCTACTCAACGCGATATCATCAACACCAATTTTCAAAAATTGGAAAAATTTGAAGGTGTGGAATTTTGAAGGTGGCAGAAAAAGATGCATTTTTTGCTCATCACTTTGAAAGTGGTCTATGTGTTAAGCACTCTGAGGCCGCCCGAGGAAGAAGAAAACGAGTCTTTGGAAACAAGCCGTCGTCGCATAAAGTGGGACAATGATGACTATATTTGCCGTGGACACATTTTGAATGGTATGTGTGATTCTCTTTTTGATGTGTATCAAAATGTTGAATACGCTAAAACGTTGTGGGAATCTCTAGAATCAAAATATATGACCGAGGATGCTTCAAGCAAGAAATTTCTCATTAGTAACTTTAATAGTTACAAAATGATGGATTCTCGTCCGGTCATGGAGCAATTTCATGAGATTCAACGTTTATATGATCAACTTTTGATTCATAACATGCATGTAAATGAAACCTTTGCGGTCGGTTCTATAATCGATAAATTACCACCTTCATGGAAGGAAGTGAAAAATAGCCTCAAACGTAAAAAGAGGATTTGTCAATGGAGCAACTTGGTCGCCGACTTCAAATTGAAGAAGGCATTAAGTTGCGTGAAGGTGACAATGGTAAAAAGAATGATCTTCCAATTTCCTCTATAAATGTTATGGAGGAGGGACAGTCAAGTGGGACTAAGAAAAAAAACGTCCTGGGAAATTCACCAAAGGTTCCAAGTTTCAAAAGAGGCCGAAAGATAAGAAAGTAGGCTCTTGTTGGGAATCTGGTGGTCCACACTTCAAGAGGGATTGCGAGAAGGTGAAGAAGAAGAAAGCCCAACCGAACGGCCATCCAAATGGTGGCCAAGACAACCAAGGATGATCAATCTTGGTGGATCGACACCGGAGCCACAAGGCATGTATGTAAAGATAGGCAAGCTTTTAAGACCTTAAAAGAGTTGCAAGAGGGGCCAATCTTATACATGGGAAATGACTCTACTATACAAATTCAAGGAATTGGGCAAGTAGAGTTGGAATTAACTTCCGGAAAGAAATTAATTCTTAATGATGTGTACTTTGTACCACAAATCCGGAAAAATCTTGTCTCCGGTGGCATCTTAAATAACTTTGGGTTTAAACTTAGCTTTGAAGCAAATAAGTTTATTTTATCTAAGGGTGGTGTATTTGTTGGCCAAGGTTTCTTTTGTAATGGCATGTTCAAACTAAGTGTTGTAAATAAAGTTGTTAATTCTGTTTATATGGTTTGTGATACTTCTTTATGGCACAATAGGTTATGTCATGTTAATTATCGTAAACTTAGTGACATGTCTAAAGTAGGTTTAATTCCTCCTTTTAATATGAACATAGGAAAATGTAGAACTTGCATGTTAAACAAAATCACTAGAAACTCTTTTCAAAATGTTGAAAGAGAATCCAACATGCTTGAATTAGTGCATACTGATTTGTGTGATTTCCATAGCACTCCTTCTTTTGGAAATAAAAAATATGTAGTCACATTTATTGGTGATTGCACAAGATATTGTTATATATATCTTTTATTTTCAAAAGATGAGGCAATGGATAAATTCAAAATTTTTAAAACGGAAGTTGAGTTACAAACCGGAAAGAAAGTAAAAAGGCTTAGAACTGACAAAGGAGGAGAATATTATGAGCCTAATTTTTTTGAATCCGTTGGAATAATCCATGAAACAACAACCCCTTACATGCCACAACAAAACGTCATAGCTGAAAGAAAAAATAGAACTTTAAAAGAAATGGTTAATTCCATGTTGTCTATTTCGGGCTTAAGTAATGGATTTTGGGGTGATGCTATGTTAACTGCTTGTTATATTCTTAATAGAGTGCCTAACAAGAAAAATAAGATTACCCCATATGAACTTTGGCACAAAAGAACACCCCAACTAAGTTATCTTAGGGTATGGGGTTGTAGGGCAATCGTGAGATTACCGGAACCTAAACGGAAAACGTTGGGTGAAAAGGGGGTAGAGTGCATATTTATTGGATATGCTGAACATAGTAATTCATATCGATTCTATGTTATTAAACCGAATGACTCAATTGCGTTTCATATCGTTATTGAGTCTAGGGATGCTCTTTTTGATGAGAAACGGTTCACTTCTATTCCTAGGTCAAATGATGTTGATCTCAGTTCAAGTAATTCAAATTTTCATGAACTGGAAAAGGATCATGAAAATGAGCCTGAAATTAAACGGAGTAAGAGGGCTAGAAAAGAAAAGTCATTTGGTCCCGATTTCCAATTATATTTGGTTGAAGGATCAAGAGAGACCCTTGTAACTCAAACACTATATTGTTATAGTGTTGAGGAGGATCCTAACTCTTTTGAGGAGGCAATGAAATCACAAGATGCTTCCTTCTGGAAAGAGGCCGTGAACGATGAAATGGATTCAATCATGGGCAATAATACTTGGGTTCTAAGTGATTTACCACCCGGTTGCACACCAATCGGTTGTAAATGGATTTTCAAGAAGAAAATGAAAGTAGACGGTACCATTGACAAGTTTAAAGCTAGATTGGTTGCACAAGGCTTTAAACAAAAACATGGTATTGATTACTTTGATACATATGCACCGGTATCCTGAATAACTACCATAATATTGTTAATTGCTTTGTCAGGCATTCACAATCTTGTGATTCACCAAATGGATGTCAAAACTGCATTCTTAAATGGTGGATTGGAGGAGGAGGTGTATATGAAACAACCCGAAAAGTTTGTAGTTAAAGGACAAGAAAAGAAAGTTTGTAAACTTGTCAAGTCCTTGTATGGTCTGAAACAAGCACCTAAACAATGGCATCAATGGTTTGATGTGGTAGTGCTTAAAAATGGTTTTAAAATAAACCAATCAGACAAATGCGTATATAGCAAATTTAATGAGCATGGTTGTAGCACCGTCCCCAAGCATATTTACTTTTAGTAAATTTTGTAATAAACCTCGAAAGATGATTTATGAATGTACATAATTGTTAAATTTTATTATTTCTTTTACGTGAATAGTAAGTTGCATGTGGGGCCCACAGCGGAAACGGGGACCGCCCGATAATTCCTGAACCCCATATTATATTCATCTTGGTCTAGATGACATCTATATGGTGGTGGATATTTTATTTGGGTCATAAGAAAGGCATGGAGTTGACCGGTTGGTCAAACGGGGCCCAATTACCGGTATTGGTAATTTAGCGGATAACAGCCCGAAAAGAGTTTCGGAGACTCCTAAATTAATGTTGGGGAATGTATATCTATTCTAAAGGCCCATAATTATTGGGAACGCGTGATATATTTTATCCGGCCCGATAAAATAAAATATGACTAAAACAGTCTGAAAAATACAACTTTCGGGGCCGATTATACACATCGGGGCATAAGGGGATGACCTCCCACATGAGTGGGGGCCACCCCACGATTTTATGTATCACAAATGGTCAGAAGGCAGCTGGGAGGGGCGTACATAGTGGGTAGGAAGTCTCCAAGAGACAAATCCCACACCCCATGTTTCCTATCCCACTTTTGATAGGAGGTGAATGAGTAGGACACTTCCCCACCCTCCCTCTTGCATAATTTCAAACCACCTAAGAGGAAGGAGCTCCAGAAAACTCTATCAGCTAATCCATAGGGTGGAGGAAGCAACAACAAGGGAAATCCAAGGAAAGGGGGGTTGTTCTTGAGGTAAGAACTCAACAAACAATCTTGTAACTAGTTTTTTGTGTATGATTTTTGAGAAATCATATGGTGGATTAAACCATGAGTTCTACATGTTTAAAAGTGTAGAATATTGTTATAAAGTGGTGTTAATTAACTTAGAAGAGTTGGTGAATCGATAGGAGTCGAAATCGCCGGAAACCGCCACATATAGGGAGCTGTTCGTAGTTGCAGACTACGAAAGCCGCCCGGCTTTCGTGAAAGCCGCCCGGCTTTGGCCTTGAAATCCAGATTTTCTCTTTCAAACGGCTTAGAACGGGGATTTATCGAGGGGCTTATCAAAGGCAACTATTGTAGCACATCACGAGGTGAGGATGGCTGACTATATTGCTTATAATTAGTGAATTAATTTCATAAGATTGCCTAAAGTGATTAAGTGGGATTTTCATGGATTATTAATGATTAATAATGCCTAAATGAAAATAATATTGATATGAGTGAGTGAAGCATGATATACAAATTTAGAATAATTGTGTATGATTATGTGAAATGAATGAAACGACACGTTAATTTACTATGATGACATTATGATAAAATATACTTTTACTTCATGTATGAAACTCATGAATGGTTAAAAGTGATAGTTTTGATATTTGGATTAAATTATATTTGGATTGGGAAAATCAATCGAGATGAATTAATTGGCTATGACTTAAGAACTTGGCGGTTCTAAGATTATCCGACTAGTGTTGGAATACTAGTCGGGAGATTAATGTAAATAAATGATGGAATTAATCCTAAGAGATAGGATTGTAAATGAGCATGCCTTAAGTAGTCTTAAGAGATACTTTAAGGTTGAATTATATGAACACTAAGGTGTGATAGGGGTAGGCCTAAGGCTACCTAAGGAAATTGATTCTAGATATAGGATTTGCTTGAGAATTGGATTAAGAAAATAATTAGAGTTGGACTCTAGGATGACATGGAAATGTAGTTGGGCCGAGCCCATGCCATGTAACATGATTAACATGGAAACATAGTTGGGCCGAGCCCTTGCCATGTATATGTGATCTCCGTGGAAACGTAGTTGGGCCGAGCCCTTGCCACGGAGTTATGGTCGGTATGGAAACGTAGTTGGGCCGAGCCCTTGCCATACAAACTTGGATATGTTATATTGAGTCAGAGGATTGTATAGAATCGTAGTTGGGCCGAGCCCATGCTATACAATTGGGGCTCGAGGGGACCCCACTGGGTTATCGTGCTTTGCGGTCACGGGGGAATGGAAATGATGAATTCTAAACGAATATGGGCCCACGGGCCGACTACTTGACTCTATATAAAGTAAATACAGTTAAAAGAAAAAGGGGTAACCGAGGGTTATGGCCCACTGCCACCGCCCGTTGCTTCGGGAAGATCAAAGGAAGAAGACGTGGTTCGTGATTCTTCCGTTTCTGTTTTGAAAACAATTTAAATAATGCTTATGGATATTGTTTTTGTTTTCAATAATTATTTGGGGGCTTGTATGCCAAGGTGTGGCACAAACACTTACGTTAAATGTTTCCGCTGCTATAAATGTTTATTTTACATTATGTTTGTTTATGGATGTACTATGTGTGAATGGTATTCAAGACACCTTGTATAGTATGGATGAGTCGGACTGCGGTTGACTATTCATACTGTACGGCGGGTTGTTGACGTGTCCGGGTAGGTCCGGGGCGTGACAATTTAATTGGTATCAGAGCCTTAGTCCGTAAACATCATAATGAAGCTTCAAAATTTCTTTTTGAAAATGAATTTGAAAACCATGAGCATAAGGTTTTGTACTTATAGAACTTTTGGTACTTGAGTTGCAATGTCTCTAATTGTTAAGATGGTACCCTTAACAATTGGTATGGCGGTGATTTGAGCCAAATGATGTCTTTAAGTACCTATCCGTCAATTGACATTTGATACGAGTCTAATGACTCATTCTCAATTTCTTTCAGAAATGGAACGTACCAGGAAAGTAACTAGGAGAAACCCGACTGGCCGAGCACCGGGAGGATCCGTGCAAGGCAGTAGAGGGACTTCTAGGGTGTCCAGAGGACAGGGCCGTGGAGGCCAAGATCAGACCGTGAGTGACAGTTATGTGGAAACAGTCAACGAGTCCTATGAGTCCGAGGAGGATTCGACGTATCAACCGGGAACTGAGCCGATTGAGACCCCATATGATGGGGAGTATGATGATGACAGTGAGGGGAGCGACGATGATGACGCTCTAGAAAGGATGGAGGAACTACTCCGTCAATTTCAACAGGATCGCCAAAGGCGCCGGGCAAGGCGTGCTTTGGGAGGGGCTTCAAGAAGGGGAAGCCATGCGGGTTCTAGGGGACATGTGGAGTCCCGAGTAGATCGAGGTGTCGAGGTCCCGATAATAAGGATCTCGAAGTACCTCAAGGAAACAAGGGATTTGGGGTGTAAACCGTTCGATGGAACGGGAGATATATCCGTTGCGGCGGAGTGGATCAAGAGGTTCAATGAAGCGGCCCTTGATATGCAGCTGCCGCCAAACATGAAGATGAGAGTAGCAACGAGGTTGCTAGAAGGGATGGCGTCCACATGGTGGGACGGTGTCAAGGGGAAGTACGGTGAGGCCGTAACTTGGGAGAATTTCCGACAGGAATTCTTCAACCAATACTACTCCGACTTCGAGGTGAACTTGAAGAGGAGAGAATACACCAACTTGACCCAAGGAGGCAAGTATACCATGAGGCAACTTGAGCACAAGTTCAGGGAGCTCGCGGAGTTCATACCGGAGTATGCTTGTGATGAGAACCGGATGGTGAATCACTTTTGGGATGCTTTAGACTTAGACGTGCGTGAACGGGCAACACAATTGCTTAACATGACGTTTAGTCAAGTGGTGGAGCAAGGCCTAAAAGGGGAGAAGGAATGGGAAGAAAGAAAGCTGAAAAACGCCGAAGAGGCGAAGAAGAGGAAATGGGAGAACACCGGCCCCCAAGGTTCTAGCAAAAAGGGGAACCACGGGGGAGGTGGGTCTTTCAGAACGCCCGCACCACCATCTAGGGGAAGTCAAGGCCTAGGAGGGAAAGGCTCGAGGTCGCAAGGCTCGGGCATTAGCAGGTGCAATAACTGCAAGAGGAACCACACGGGCAAGTGCCGCGATCCCCCTAGGTGCTACCAATGCGGGGAAACGGGGCACTTGAGATCAAACTGCCCACAACTTGGGCGAGCCATGGGTGCAGGACCTAGTAGCGGGACTACGGCAAGTAGGAACCGAGCAGGGGCACTTCACGCGAGCACGGCTCACGGAGGGCCAAGTACAAGTAACGCGTCATCCGTGAACCAAGGCAAGACCCAGGCTAGGGTCTATGCGATGACGGAGGCGGACGCACGTGCTAACCCGGACTCCGTGGCGGGTAAAATCTTAAACTCATGTTATTAACTCCATTGTATGCAATAGGAGTGTTTGTAATGTACAAAATTTGTAACCTCGACGGGTTGGTCGGGATTGTAGGGGAAAGGGGAGGAAAAAATCCCCGCCTTGGGCGAATGCCGCCCGACATTTGACGAAAGCCGCCCGACTTTCGTCTTGTTTTATTGGGAAAATACTGTGGCGATGAATGTCGGCCGGTTTCCACCAAAAACCGCCCGGCTTTCGTCAACATTTAATCAGGAAAATCCTCGCAACAAAAAACCGGTCGGCTTTTGTAAAGACCGGCCGGCTTTCATAAATGCCTGACCTCGGAAATTTCTCGCAGCTGAAAGCCGCCCGGCTTTGGCGAAAGCCGCCCGACTTTCGTTGGGCCTGGGGATTCCTGCGCTGCTGAAACCCGGCCGGGTTTCGTAGAAACCGGCCGGCTTCGAAACCCATTCCATGAATAAAAACTGCGGCGACGAAAACCGGCCGGCTTTCGTGGAAGCCGCCCGGCTTTCGTGATTTACATACAGGGATTTTTTTCTCGCAGACAAAAACCGGCCGGCTTTCGTGAAAAGCGGCCGGCTTTCACCTGGTTTAGTCCTAGAGCGGTCCTAAAGGTTAGAAATCGGGGAATTTCGGGAGGGTGTCGAACGGACTCCACCCGAACCACGACCAACATACTCTATGACTTAAGAAACAAGCCTATTAATTAGATAGTGTGTCTTACATTACTTATGAATGTAGGAACACTAAAGATAAACGGGAGAGACGCAAGGATCCTTATTGATACCGGGGCACAACGATCATTTGTGAGTGAGGCGTTCGCCAGCGGATTCAACGGACCACTTGTACCGATGACTCAAACTCTATTGGTGTCCACGCCTCTAGGGGATGATATCGAGAGAGATAGCCACTATCCATCGTGTGAGGTGGAGGTGGAGGGACAGAACTTGACGTGTGGTTTCGTACCGCTGAGTATGATCGAGTTTGATGCAATCCTCGGGATGGATTGGCTTGAGAAACATCATGCTAGGGTCGATTGCTACACAAAGATTCTTGAACTCGAAGGCGGTGAAGGGTTGACCTTACGCTTCGAGGGAGATAGAGGCAAATCAAACAGTTGTATCATATCCGCCGTGAGGGCGAGGAATATGATGAGAAAGGGATGCCACACATACCTAGCGTATGTGGTGGACAAAGCCAAAGAAGAGATAGACATCAATGATGTGAGAGTAGTGTGCAAGTATCCGGATGTCTTCCCAAAAGACTTGCCGGGACTTCCGCCCGATAGGGAGATTGAGTTCGAGATCGAGGTTGAACCTGGCACCAAACCAATCTCTATACCGCCATACAGAATGGCACCCGCTGAACTTAACGAGTTGAAAACCCAATTGCAAGAGCTATTGGATAACGGTTTCATAAGGCCGAGTCACTCTCCGTGGGGAGCACCGGTCCTTTTCGTGAAAAAGAAAGATGGAACACTTCGAATGTGCATTGATTATCGTCAACTGAACAAGGTCACAATCAAGAATAGGTATCCCTTGCCTAGGATTGATGACTTGTTTGATCAGCTCCGAGGAGCGACGATGTTTTCGAAGATTGACTTGAGGTCGGGGTACCACCAACTGAAGATAAAGGAGGATGACATACCGAAGAGTGCATTCCGCACAAGGTATGGTCATTTCGAGTTCCAAGTTATGTCATTCGGGCTAACCAACGCCCCGGCGGCATTTATGGACTTGATGAACCGAGTATTTCATAAATACTTGGACCGGTTTGTGATTGTGTTCATAGATGATATCTTGATTTACTCAAGGAGTGAAGAAGAGCATGAGGAACACTTGATACTGGTTCTTGAGACACTACGG
The DNA here is from genome assembly GCA_945859875.1 of Cuscuta europaea. Classification (NCBI taxonomy): domain Eukaryota; kingdom Viridiplantae; phylum Streptophyta; class Magnoliopsida; order Solanales; family Convolvulaceae; genus Cuscuta; species Cuscuta europaea. The sequence goes on from CAMAPE010000070.1 coordinate 8,592,589, forward strand.
GAGAAGCAACTATATGCTAAGTTTTCCAAATGTGAATTTTGGCTAAGGGAGATTGGCTTTCTCGGGCATGTGGTTTCAGGATCAGGGATTGCCGTAGATAACAAGAAGATTGAGGCCATTACTGAATGGGAGAGGCCAAGGAACGTCAAGGAAATTCGTAGCTTCCTTGGATTGGCAGGGTACTACCGAAAGTTCGTGGAGAAGTTCTCAGTTTTGGCGTCGCCATTGACGAAGCTCACTCGAAAGGGGGCCAAGTTTGTATGGGATGACCGATGTGAGAAGGGATTCCTTGAACTAAAGAAGAGATTGACCGAGGCACCGGTACTTGCATTACCCCGATAGGGTATGGGGTACGATGTCTATAGTGACGCGAGCATCCAAGGGCTTGGATGTGTCTTAATGCAGGATGGGAGGGTGATTGCCTATGCTTCACGACAGTTGAAGAAGCATGAGGTAAATTACCCTACTCATGATTTAGAGTTGGGGGCAGTGGTATTCGCGTTGAAGATTTGGAGACATTATCTCTACGGGGAGACATGTCATATATACACTGACCACAAAAGCCTGAAATACGTGTTTACTCAGAAAGAGTTAAACATGAGACAGAGACGGTGGATGGAGTTGATAAAAGACTACCATCTAGTTATCGAGTACCACCCCGGTAAAGCCAACGTGGTAGCGGATGCCCTGAGCCGAAAGAATTCGTCTGGGGCATTGTTGTCTAGTTTGAGGGCATTGAGAGCCCGATTGGAGGTATCTAGTGACGGTGCTTTGTTAGCTAGATTCGAGGTGAGACCTACATTACTTGATGAAATCAAGAAGGGTCAAGAAACCGACGAAGAACTTATGAAGATCCGTGAACGCATGCTAGCGGGACCGGTTGAGGATTTCAGGGAGAGAGACGATGGTCTCTTATTATTTCGTGACCGAGTATGTGTACCGTTGGATGATGAGCTCCGAAAGTCCATCTTAGAGGAGGCTCATTCATCGGCGTATGCCATGCACCCGGGAGGCACGAAGATGTACCGTGATTTGAAGGAAAGTTACTGGTGGTCGGGTATGAAGAGGGAAATAGCCGAGTACATCAGTAGGTGTCTTACTTGTCAGCAAGTTAAGGCAGAACATCAGCATCCGGCCGGGTTACTACAGCCACTTTCCATTCCTGAATGGAAGTGGGAGCACGTGACTATGGATTTCGTGGTAGGGCTGCCACGGACGATTAAGAACTATGACGCCGTATGGGTTGTGGTTGATAGGCTCACGAAGAGTGCACACTTTCTACCTATCAGCACCACCTATGCACTGGAAAGGTTAGCCAAGTTGTATGTGGATGAGATAGTGAGGCTACATGGGGTTCCTATAACCATTGTATCCGATAGAGATCCGCGATTCACATCACAATTTTGGCCGAAGTTCCAAAAATCTATGGGGACAAAACTGAAATTCAGTACAACTTTTCATCCACAAACGGATGGACAATCCGAGCGGGTTATACAGATATTAGAGGATATGCTGAGAGCTTGTGCATTGGAGTTCCAAGGAAGTTGGGACAACCATTTGGCACTTGTGGAGTTTGCCTATAACAACAGTTATCAGGCGAGTATAGGCATGCCTCCATACGAGGCATTGTATGGGAGGAGATGTCATACACCTTTGTGTTGGGATGAGGTTGGCATGGCCAAACTCGAGAGCACGGAACTGGTGGAAATCACCAAGTCAAAGGTAAAGATGATTCGTGACAGACTTAAGGCGGCACAGGATAGACAGAAGAGCTACGCCGATAAGCGCCGAAGAGCCTTAGAGTTTAAGGTTGGGGATGAGGTATTTTTGAAAGTTTCACCTTGGAAAGGAATCATCCGATTTCAGAGCCGAGGGAAACTCAACCCACGCTACATAGGGCCATTTGTGATTCTTGAAAGAATTGGGGCCGTAGCATACCGATTACAGTTGACTCCGGAGTTGGAAAAGATACATAATGTATTCCATGTGTCTATGCTTAAGAAGTATATTCCGGATCCATCTCATGTACTAGAAAGACCACCCGTAGAAATACGGGAAGACTTAAACTACGTCGTGCAACCGGTAAGGATACTTGATAGGCAAGTAAAGAAGCTAAGAAGCAAGAAAGTTCCAATGGTTAAAATTCTTTGGAAGAGTGACCGAATTGAAGAAGAAACCTGGTAGACTGAAGCCTCGATGAAGGAACAGTATGCATTTCTGTTTGAATAATCGTTGTGAATTTCGGGGACGAAATTCCCGTTAAGGGGGGGGGGGGGGTGAACTTGTAGCACCGTCCCCAAGCATATTTACTTTTAGTAAATTTTGTAATAAACCTTGAAAGATGATTTATGAATGTACGTAATTGTTAAATTTTATTATTTCTTTTACGTGAATAGTAAATTGCATGTGGGGCCCACAGCGGGAACGGGGACCGCCCAATAATTCCCGAACCCCATATTATATTCATCTTGGTCTAGATGACATCTATATGGTGGTGGATATTTTATTTGGGTCATAAGAAAGGCATGGAGTTGACCGGTTGGTCAAACGGGGCCCAATTACCGGTATTGGTAATTTAGCGGATAACAGCCCGAAAAGAGTTTCGGAGACTCCTAAATTAATGTTGGGGAATGTATATCTATTCTAAAGGCCCATAATTATTGGGAACACGTGATATATTTTATCCGGCCCGATAAAATAAAATATGACTAAAACAGTCCGAAAAATACAACTTTCGGGGCCGATTATACACATCGGGGCATAAGGGGATGACCTCTCACATGAGTGGGGGCCACCCCACGATTTTATGTATCACAAATGGTCAGAAGGCAGCTGGGAGGGGCGTACATAGTGGGTAGGAAGTCTCCAAGAGACAAATCCCACACCCCATGTTTCCTATTCCACCTTTGATAGGAGGTGAATGAGTAGGACACTTCCCCAACCTCCCTCTTGCATAATTTCGAACCACCTAAGAGGAAGGAGCTCCAGAAAACTCTCTCAGGTAATCCATAGGGTGGAGGAAGCAACAACAAGGGAAATCCAAGGAAAGGGGGGTTGTTCTTGAGGTAAGAACTCAACAAACAATCTTGTAACTAGTTTTTTGTGTATGATTTTTGAGAAATCATATGGTGGATTAAACCATGAGTTCTACACGTTTAAAAGTGTAGAATATTGTTATAAAGTGGTGTTAATTAACTTAGAAGAGTTGGTGAATCGATAGGAGTCGAAATCGCCGGAAACCGCCACATATAGGGAGCTGTTCGTAGTTGCAGACTACGAAAGCCGCCCGGCTTTCGTGAAAGCCGCCCGGCTTTGGCCCAGAAATCCAGCTTTTCTCTTTCAAACGGATTAGAACGGGGATTTATCGAGGGTCTTATCAAAGACAACTATTGTAGCACATCACGAGGTGAGGATGGCTGACTATATTGCTTATAATTAGTGAATTAATTTCATAAGATTGCCTAAAGTGATTAAGTGGGATTTTCATTGATTATTAATGATTAATAATGCCTAAATGAAAATAATATTGATATGAGTGAGTGAAGCATGATATACAAATTTAGAATAATTGTGTATGATTATGTGAAATGAATGGAACGACATGTTAATTTACTATGATGACATTATGATAAAATATACTTTTACTTCATGTATGAAACTCATGAATGGTTAAAAGTGATAATTTTGATATTTGGATTAAATTATATTTGGATTGGGAAAATCAATCGAGATGAATTAATTGGCTATGACTTAAGAACTTGGCGGTTCTAAGATTATCCGACTAGTGTTGGAATACTAGTCGGGAGATTAATGTAAATAAATGATGGAATTAATCCTAAGAGATAGGGTTGTAAATGAGCATGCCTTAAGTAGTCTTAAGAGATACTTTAAGGTTGAATTATATGAACACTAAGGTGTGATAGGGGTAGGCCTAAGGCTACCCAAGGAAATTAATTCTAGGCATATGATTTGCTTGAGAATTGGATTATGAAAATAATTAGAGTTGGACTCTAGGATGAAATGGAAATGTAGTTGGGCCGAGCCCATGCCATGTAACATGATTAGCATGGAAACGTAGTTGGGCCGAGCCCTTGCCATGTATATGTGATCTCCGTGAAAACGTAGTTGGGCCGAGCCTTTGCCACGGAGTTATGATCGGTATGGAAACGTAGTTGGGCCGAGCCCTTGCCATACAAACTTGGATATGTTATATTGAGTCAGAGGATTGTATAGAAATGTAGTTGGGCCGAGCCCATGCTATACAATTGAGGCTCGAGGGGACACCACGGGGTTATCGTGACTTGCGGTCACGGGGGAATGGAAATGATGAATTCTAAACGAATATGGGCCCACGGGCCGACTACTTGACTCTATATAAAGTAAGTACAGTTAAAAGAAAAAGGGGTAACCGAGGGTTATGGCCCATAATATAACAGTACCCTAAGATGAGGGTCTTAAAAATTAAAACATCAATTATACTTAGTATAGTTGCTATTGTACTTGTCAAATATTTCCAAGTACTGACCTCCCCTTCACGGGGGAGGCCACCTCACAGTTTCAGGTAGAACTTGAAGGTTGCTGCCACCGCCCGTTGCTTCGGGAAGATCAAAGGAAGAAGATGTGGTTCGTGCTTCTTCCGTTTCTGTTTTGAAAACAATTTAAATAATGCTCATGGATATTGTTTTTGTTTTGAATAATTATTTGGGGGCTTGTATGCCCATGATTGCCAAGGTGTGGCACAAACACTTACGTTAAATGTTTCCCCTGCTATAAATGTTTATTTTACATTATGTTTGTTTATGGATGTACTATGTGTGAATGGTATTCAAGACGCCTTGTATAGTATGGATGAGTCGGACTGCGGTTGACTATTCGTACTGTACGGCGGGTTGGTGACGTGTCCGGGTAGGTCTGGGGCGTGACAATGGTGGTGTCATTATTTGTCTTATGTGGATGGCATGCTCATATTTGGTACTGATTTGAGGCAAGTGAAAGAGACGAAAGCTTTCCTCTGTTCGAACTTCTCCATGAAAGATATGGGTGAAGTGGAAGTTATCCTTGGAATTAGGATAATAAAGCAAGGTGATACTATCACCTTAACACAATATCACTATATAGAAAAAGTGTTGAAAAGATTTGGGAGTTTGTATTGCTCACCGGTCTCCACTCCTATGGATCCTAGCTGGAAATTAGTTCCAAACAGTGGGAATGATGTATCACAGTTGGAATATGCTAGGGTAATTGGGTGTTTGATGTATGCAATGACTAGCACCCAACCAGATATTGCATTTGCGGTAGGCAAGCTAAGTAGATATACTAGTAACCCTAGTATATTTCATTGGAAAGCCTTGAGGCGAGTGCTGAAATATCTAAAGAAAACAACGAGTTTCGGCTTATGTTACAAGAGTGAACCCTCTATATTAGAAGGTTATACGGATGCGAGTTGGATAACTAATCAAGAGGATTATTCATCCACAACTGGATGGTTATTTCTTCTTAGAGGAGGTGCTATATCATGGGCATCTAAGAAACAAACTTGTATCACGGACTCTACCATGGCTTCGGAGTTTATAGCTTTAGCATCAGCTTGTAAAGAAGTGGAATGGCTAAAGGATTTAGTATCAAAAGTCCCAATATGGCCTAAACCTATGGCTCCGATATCAATCCATTGTGATAGTGCATCAATTCTGTCAAAAGCTTATAACCATGTGTACAATGGTAAGTCAAGGCACATAGGAGTGAGACACAGCTATGTGCGGGAACCTATTAGTTCTGGAGTTGTTGTGATTGATTTTGTACGAACACATGTGAATTTGGCAGATCCTTTTACAAAAGCAATGCCAAGAGACATGGTGTACAAAACTGCAAAAGGGATGGGGTTAAAGCCCTTGGAAAATAATCACAAGTGAAAGAAAGCCCAACTCAACATCTAGTACAACGCTAGATCTTGAGTTCAATGATGATGAGTAAGTCACTCTGTGATTGAAGCACTTTTGAATATTAACCATCCCGAGGTTAGTGCTTGAGTCTGCAATGTGTAATAAGGTTGATTATGTCTTAATAGATCTTTTGATAAAGTGTTTGATTGCATAACACAATTTGAAAAGGTCTACCTATGTGAGCTAAAATGGCGGCCGATTCACTAAGTTTAAGGCTTTACTTGTTGGAGCTCATGAATGGATATGGACACAAGGCCGTTAATGGTGTCAAGTTTCTAAGTGAAAATTGTATAGAGATTTATGTGTGTAATATTTTCAGTATTTCAAAGAGGTTGTATAGTTCAAAGCTTAGTCTACTATTATGATCCGAAATATTGTAAAGAATATTGCACTAAATGAAAGTTCAATCTTTACGACACTTTCAATTATGCATAAATCTTGTTAAGTGGTCTATTTGGCAAGAATTGAGCATGTTTATTTCCCAATAAATGGAGGAGGATTGTTGGACATTTATTGGAAAATAAAGCCTTAGCATTAATTTGTATGGTCCAAAACTTTTATAAAGAATTGTTGAGTTTATTATTAAAATGGTGTTTTAGAGATGTTTTTAGCATAATGGATATTATTGTTATGAGCACCATATTTGTGCACGTGTAATTATGGTATAATAATAATAATAATACTTTATTATGTAAATGCTCTCTAAGTTCTTTTTCAATTTGAATTATCTGGAGGTTGCCGATTGGAATCACATGAATGGACATATCCTTTTATAGAGCCGTACCTTTTAGTTTTTGACGGCTTTACTGCTTTACAGCGTTTCGCTGAAAGTGCATTTTCGGCTGGGCTGATAACTGCCCATTTTCAAACAGTTACTTTTTCATTATAAATAGGAGGACCATGTTAAATTGATGAACGGATCAAAAAATCAACTTTTCAACAATCTCTTGCCTTACTAAATACTATATCTGCAGCGTTAGTATTGAAGTGTTTAGACCACTTTATATACAAATCACTTATTTGGTGTTGTTTTATCAGTAGCTAAAATACACCGTACACCTTTTTTTATCCCAAAAGTTGTATCTTGTAACCCGGTTACTGTGATAAGGGTAGATAGTAAACTTTTAGGAAATCGTATTTAATACGTGACTAGAAGTGATATCCGGTCCAGCCATATTTCTACACCCTTATTTTACTATTTTTATCCTCCAGTTCTAACAATCTAAAAGTTTACTATTCTGAAAATATGGCCGCTACTCAACACGATATCATCAACACCAATTTTCAAAAATTGGAAAAATTTGAAGGTGTGGAATTTCGAAGGTGGCAGAAAAAGATGCATTTTTTGCTCACCACTTTGAAAGTGGTCTATGTGTTAAGCACTCCGAGACCGCCCGAGGAAGAAGAAAATGAGTCTTTGGAAACAAGCCGCCGTCGCATAAAGTGGGACAATGATGACTATATTTGTCGTGGACACATTTTGAAAGGTATGTGTGATTCTCTTTTTGATGTGTATCAAAATGTTGAATATGCTAAAACGTTGTGGGAATCTCTAGAATCCAAATATATGACCGAGGATGCTTCAAGCAAGAACTTTCTCATTAGTAACTTTAATAGTTACAAAATGATGGATTCTCGTCCGGTCATGGAGCAATTTCATGAGATTCAACGTTTATATAATCAACTTTTGATTCATAACATGCATGTAAATGAAACCTTTGTGGTCGGTTCTATAATCGACAAATTACCACCTTCATGGAAGGAAGTGAAAAATAGCCTCAAACGTAAAAAGAGGATTTGTCAATGGAGCAACTTGGTCACCGACTTCAAATTGAAGAAGGCATTAAGTTGCGTGAAGGTGACAATGGTAAAAAGAATGATCTTCCAATTTCCTCTATAAATGTTATGGAGGAGGGACAATCAAGTGGGACTAAGAAAAAAAACATCCCGGGAAATTCACCAAAGGTTCCAAGTTTCAAAAGAGGCCGAAAGATAAGAAAGTAGGCTCTTGTTGGGAATCTGGTTGTCCACACTTCAAGAGGGACTGCCAGAAGGTGAAGAAGAAGAAAGCCCAACCGAACGGCCATCCAAATGGTGGCCAAGACAACCAAGGATGATCAATCTTGGTGGATCGACACCGGAGCCACAAGGCATGTATGTAAAGATAGGCAAGCTTTTAAGACCTTAAAAGAGTTGCAAGAGGGGCCAATCTTATACATGGGAAATGACTCTACTATACAAATTCAAGGAATTGGGCAAGTAGAGTTGGAATTAACTTCCGGAAAGAAATTAATTCTTAATGATGTGTACTTTGTACCACAAATCCGGAAAAATCTTGTCTCCGGTGGCATCCTAAATAACTTTGGGTTTAAACTTAGCTTTGAAGCAAATAAGTTTATTTTATCTAAGGGTGGTGTATTTGTTGGCCAAGGTTTCTTTTGTAATGGCATGTTCAAACTAAGTGTTGTAAATAAAGTTGTTAATTCTGTTTATATGGTTTGTGATACTTCTTTATGGTACAATAGGTTATGTCATGTTAATTATCGTAAACTTAGTGACATGTCTAAAGTAGGTTTAATTCCTCCTTTTAATATGAACATAGGAAAATGTAGAACTTGCATGTTAAACAAAATCACTAGAAACTCTTTTCAAAATGTTGAAAGAGAATCCAACATGCTTGAATTAGTGCATACTGATTTGTGTGATTTCCATAGCACTCCTTCTTTTGGAAATAAAAAATATGTAGTCACATTTATTGATGATTGCACAAGATATTGTTATATATATCTTTTATTTTCAAAAGATGAGGAAATGGATAAATTCAAAATTTTTAAAACGGAAGTTGAGTTACAAACCGGAAAGAAAGTAAAAAGGCTTAGAACTGACAAAGGAGGAGAATATTATGAGCCTAAATTTTTTGAAACCGTTGGAATAATCCATGAAACAACAGCCCCTTACATGCCACAACAAAACGGCATAGCTGAAAGAAAAAATAGAACTTTAAAAGAAATGGTTAATTCCATGTTGTCTATTTCAGGCTTAAGTAATGGATTTTGGGATGATGCTATGTTAACTGCTTGTTATATTCTTAATAGAGTGCCTAACAAGAAAAATAAGATTACCCCATATGAACTTTGGCACAAAAGAACACCCCAACTAAGTTATCTTAGGGTATGGGGTTGTAGGGCAATCGTGAGATTACCAGAACCTAAACGGAAAATGTTGGGTGAAAAGGGGGTAGAGTGCATATTTATTGGATATGCTGAACATAGTAAATCATATCGATTCTATGTTATTAAACCGAATGACTCAATTGTGTTTCATATCGTCATTGAGTCTAGGGATGCTCTTTTTGATGAGAAACGGTTCACTTCTATTCCTAGGCCAAATGATGTTGATCTCAGTTCAAGTAATTCAAATTTTCATGAACTGGAAAAGGATCATGAAAATGAGCCTGAAATTAAACGGAGTAAGAGGGCTAGAAAAGAAAAGTCATTTGGTCCCGATTTCCAATTATATTTGGTTGAAGGATCAAGAGAGACCCTCGTAACTCAAACACTATATTGTTATAGTGTTGAGGAGGATCCTAACTCTTTTGAAGAGGCAATGAAATCACAAGATGCTTCCTTCTGGAAAGAGGCCGTGAACGATGAAATGGATTCAATCATGGGCAATAATACTTGGGTTCTAAGTGATTTACCACCCGGTTGCACACCAATCGGTTGTAAATGGATTTTCCAGAAGAAAATGAAAGTAGACAGTACCATTGACAAGTTTAAAGCTAGATTGGTTGCACAAGGCTTTAAACAAAAACATGGTATTGATTACTTTGATACATATGCACCGGTATCCCGAATAACTACCATAAGATTGTTAATTGCTTTGTCAGGCATTCACAATCTTGTGATTCACCAAATGGATGTCAAAACTGCATTCTTAAATGGTGAATTGGAGGAGGAGGTGTATATGAAACAACCCGAAGGGTTTGTAGTTAAAGGACAAGAAAAGAAAGTTTGTAAACTTGTCAAGTCCTTGTATGGTCTGAAACAAACACCTAAACAATGACATCAAAGGTTTGATGAGGTGGTGCTTAAAAATGGTTTTAAAATAAACCAATCAGACAAGTGCGTATATAGCAAATTTAATGAGCATGGTGGTGTCATTATTTGTCTATATGTGGATGACATGCTCATATTTGGCACTGATTTGAGGCAAGTGAAAGAGACGAAAGCTTTCCTCTGTTCGAACTTCTCCATGAAAGATATGGGTGAAGCGGAAGTTATCCTTGGAATTAGGATAATAAAGCAAGGTGATACTATCACCTTAACACAATATCACTATATAGAAAAAGTGTTGAAAAGATTTGGGAGTTTGTATTGCTCACCGGTCTCCACTCCTATGGATCATAGCTGGAAATTAGTTCCAAACAGTGGGAATGATGTATCACAGCTGGAATATGCTAGGGTAATTGGGTGTCTTTTGTATGCAATGACTAGCACCCGACCAGATATTGCATTTGCGGTAGGCAAGCTAAGTAGATATACTAGTAACCCTAGTATATTTCATTGGAAAGCCTTGAGACGAGTGCTGAAATATCTAAAGAAAACAATGAGCTTCGGCTTATGTTACAAGAGTGAACCCTCTATATTAGAAGGTTATACGGATGCGAGTTGGATAACTAATCAAGAGGATTATTCATCCACAAGTGGATGGTTATTTCTTCTTAGAGGAGGTGCTACACATGAATGGACATATCCTTTTATAGAGCCGTCGTACCTTTTAATTTTTGACGGCTTTACTGCTTTACAGCCTTTCGTTGAAAGTGCATTTTCGGCTGGGCTGATAACTGCCCATTTTCAAATAGTTACTTTTTCATTATGAATAGGTGGACCATGTTAAATTGATGAACGGATCAAAAAATCAACTTTTCAACAATCTCTTGCCTTACTAAATACTATATCTGCAGCGTTAGTATTGAAGTGTTTAGACCACTTTATATACAAATCACTTATTTGGTGTTATTTTATCAGTAGCTAAAATACACCATACACCTTCTTTTTATCTCAAAAGTTGTATCTTGTAACCCGGTTACTGTGATAAGGGTAGATAGTAAACTTTTAGGAAAGCGTATTTAATACGTGACTAGAAGTGATATCCGGTCCAGCCATATTTCTACACTCTTATTTTACTATTTTTATCCTCCAGTTCTAACAAATGATAGTAAAATTGATCTCTGTAATTTTCCGAGTGGATGTGGGGCTGAATTTGTACACATGATGAATTCAATTTTACTAGGGAGTGTAATATTAAATTAATTTTAAACTATGAATTCATTATTACTGCATTTTTGTTGGATGAATGATTTGTCAATTGCTCAACGATCTTTAAATATATTGTTGATGAGAATGATCCTCTCAGGCCGGTGTTATAGGATTCATTGTACGACCATATCATTTTAAGGTGGTTTACTACAAGAATTTGCGGATTTTAGTGAGTAGTGACCAAAAGTTTGTCAATGAATCTGTCACTAACATAGGTAATGACGCTTATTACGGACGAAACTTTGGCCATTGAAATCGTGCAACTAAATTTCTCAGCGACGAAATTTTATTTTTGTCACAAATGGAAGACGGAAGTTAGCGACTACACATTCCGTCACTAATATTAGTGACAAATATTTCGTCACTAAATACCGCCAGAAAACAGTCAAATTTAAAAACAAATAAAGAAATACTTTGCTCCATTTTAATATTTTTATGCCATTAAATTTTAAAAAGTTAATATGTCAATTATATAACAGCACAATGTGCACAAGGCATTATAACTAAAACATTAATAATTAAACAAAGATAAGTAGGCAAAAACTTGATACATGCTCCATTAAAGTCATACATGAATCAATGAAGTAGCAAATATCGTTTAACAGTCAATACTAAAAGTCATTGTTCCATAAGTACAAGCCTTACTACAATCCAAAAATTAAATACATCCAAAATACTTGCATATCTATTGGAAAATAACTAGTGTTGAGTGTTTCGGGAGTCTTGAGATGATGTTGAGTTAGTGAACTCAAAAAAACTTAGTACTTCCATTCCAAGTGACTTCAAAAACGGAAGCCATGCTTCCTCAAAAGATTTTGGTTGTGAACAAGGATCTTCATGTAGCAAACTTTCATCCACAAATGGCATTATCGGTGGGCATTTCTCGCATAGTGAAGATAACCATTTCCGCATATATTCATCTCAAAAATACAAAATTCAAGTGCACGTTTTGAAGATAAAGAAGTCTTTCGGTGAGTAGATTGGAGTTGATGAAGGAATTCTTCTACATACTTTCCTAGTCCAAATATTTTTTTTGTTCTTGCATCCAGCAATTTCCAAATATTTGGAATGCAAATCAGGAAATGAAGCTTTAGATGCATTATTAGAGCCTCCAATTTCAGCTTGAGATTGTTGAATTTTTTGTATGTGTTCTTTAAATGTAGCAGATAACTTCTCAATAGCCTCCTGTATACATATAACATACTTTGATAGCAAACGAAGTATGATAGCATGAATAGTAATCAAGTTTGATTCATACTAAAACAGTTTCAAGCATATAATATATTCTCTCCGTCCCGCAATTAAGTTACCACTTTCCTTTTTGGACAGTCCCTAAATTAAGTTCACATTTCCTTACTTTCCTTATTTGGCAAATTATCTACATCAAAAAAGTGTCAAACAGTGCAAAACAGTGTCAAACAATGTCGAACAGTGCAAAACAGTGCACTCCACAGTAAAGTCAAATTTATTTTCTTAATGTGTGTGAAGTCAAACCGGGAACTTAATTGAGGGACGGAAAGAGTAAGACTTAATTGTAAAACAGTCCCGTTAATGGTAATAGCTTCTTGAAAACAACAAAAAGTTCTCCCAAACACAAAGAATAAGGAATGCAACTTATGGAATATCACATTTGAGAATTCAGAATAACTTGTGAGTTGATCAACTACAAAAAGTCATTCATAGAACCTATAAACAACATAAAATATCCCAAGCTTAATTAACTACAGTATTGATAACTAGAAAGTATTTTTATTTTAAGCATGTGTTTTAAAGTAGTTTGATTTTTTTTATAATTCTGTCACAGAATTCCTTTAACAGGGTCCATTGCTTTTTGAAAAAAGTGACAACATAGAAGTAGGGCTTTCGCACTTCACTATAACGAATGACAGAATGAACCAATGCATGATAAAAGTTAAAAAAGTTACTGAAATTCTAATAAAAGTAAAAAGCTAGAATCATTCTACTAAAACTACCCCTCAGCTAGGAGTGCAAATGAGTTGAGCTGCTCGTGAGCCGCTCATGAACTGCTCGGTCAAAGCTTGAATCGGGTTCGGTCAAACTCGAGTTCGAGCCGAGCTCGAGCCGGCTCGTTAAGAAATGGAGCCATAAACGAGCCGTCTAATTTTAGGTTCGCTAGCTCGCGAGCCTAGTTTTATATGGAATGCATATATTAATAGATATTAATTACTCCGTAATAAATAAGATTTATTAAAAATATTAAATAAAAGAAAACTCAAAATTTAAAGTGCACAAATTATTTAATTAATAACAAAATTGATGGAGTATATGGCCCAGGAACCCCCGGTCCATAGACTCTCACTACTGTAGCAGAGGCCCAATAGGCCCAGGAAGCACAGCAGGCCCAAATCACAGCACCCAAGTGCCAAACAGCCCACGGCGAACACTGGTGTCCCTTCGCCCCCTGGCCGAAGGCTAATAAACTCACAATACAATTTCTTTTAAGCACTCAAAGTGTGTGGGAGAAAGCGGCAAAAACAGTAGCCCTCGGCACCTAGAGGCCCCCGGTATGAAGAGCCTTCGGCGAATCATCTACGGCCGAAGGCATCTCCTCGACAAAATCTCCCACCCACATGCGCTGGATCAACGTACCGAGTACAAACGTCACATCCAACCACCGCATTTAATGCGGCCACATGCGAGTGCCAGTGCCACCCCGTTGAGGTGACCCCTCGACCACCAGAATGATGACACATGTCCCTATCTGGCATTTATTACTACTATAAATAGCACCCCTTTCCCCATTTGTAATCCATGCTCAATGCGCTCAACACATTCTCAGCAATATATATTCTCTCTCTTTCTTTTGCTCTGACTTCTCTCTAGTTATTCCCCGCAGTAACCCCTCGGATAGATACCCCCCGGGTACACTTATCCATCATTTGGTGCTCACGTTGAGAGGTCGAACAATCAAGTAAGAAAACCTCCCTTTCGGCTAAAAAAGAAAACACCTATTAAAATGGGAAGAACCACCCGTGCTCAGTCCAAGAACCTTGAGGACAACAACCTGGCCCTCGGTGAAGTCAACGCCCCCGGAGCCTCTAACAAGGCTCCCGAGGGCAGGGTCATCACTGAGTTGGAACAGGCTGCTGTTGACCTGCGCCTTCAGCTCCAACAAAACGCTCCTGATGCCCGCCTCGGCATCGAAACCCGAAGGAGGGACCGGAGCGAAAATCAAGTGAGCCCTCCGGTTCTCACTATCTACGTACAATCAGCATTCTCTGCCTTCATCCAGACACTCACTCAAAACCCAGGTGCCTTCGACACTCTGGTACCCCTTCAACCGCAAGTCAGGGAGAACGCTGTTCTTCTCCCACGACCACCCCCTTCGTGAACCCTACCCCTCGGGTGGGGAACGACGAAGGGGTCATGGCTCAAGACACCGCTTCTCAGGGGTCCAATCCCGGGACCAACGCGGTGCGAACAAAGAAAGGCCTCGGACCTCAGTCCTCGAAAGGCTCGGAGGAGCGCAAGACCGCCGAGGGGGCCAAGACCGCCTCGGTGGAAAGGCGTCCCAAAGACCCCAAGAGAGTGGGGGATCCGTCTCAAGGGCAGACGAGAGGCGTCCCCATCAGGACAAAGGCAAGGCACCACTTCATGCCGATGATGCAAGGAACCAAATCAATCAGGCCCTCTCGGCCCGTGTTCGTTCGCAGGGGGCGGAGGCCCTCCCGAAGGACCCCAGGGACGAAATCATCGCGGCCCTCCAGCGCCGGCTTATTGAGATGGAGGCTCATCGAGCACATACCACCATCGCCAGCCCTCATGCAGATCCAAAATATGAGGCCATGCTGGCCAAAATGGAGGAAATGCAAAAGAAAATAGCTGAAGGTTACGGGGAACCCGTCATCCAACTCCGGACTAGGACGCCATTTACCCCAAGGGTATTGGCGACCTGAATTCTGGAAAAATACCGGGGGCAGCCCATAAGGCCCTATGAAGGAAAGACGGACGCTCAGGAACATTGCAGCCGCTACCAAAACAGTATGATGATGGTGGGGGCATCAGATGAATATTTGTGTCGTTGGTTCCTCTCCACCTTGGAGGGACCGGCGTACGAATGGTTCAACCGACTGCCCGAAGGCTGCATCGATTCATGGCAAGAACTCGCCCACCGCTTCTTGACGCAATTTGCAGGAAGGCGCCGGTCAAGAAAACATTTCTCCCACTTGCTAACGGTGAGACAAAACAAGGAGGAGACCCTTCGGGACTTCTTGGAACGTTGGAGGACGGAGGCTGATAAAGTTGATGGCGCTGACGATGGGACCCTCCTGGCCCTCCTTCAAACAGTCCTTCGCCCTGGGAACTTTTCAAGGAGCCTCATCATCGAACCTCCCCGCGATTACATAAGGGCCCTGCAGCGGGGGGACCGGTACGCCGAGGCCGAGGAGGTGGAAAAGTGCCATCACAACCTCGATCAGCAACGCCCTCGACCAGATGACAAGGGTAACCGGGGGGCGGGGGCTCCCCATAATCAATCCAAGGTTTCGGCACCCCCCAGTGATCGCCCCCGGCATGGCCAAGCCAAGCCCGGGGGAGGTTACAAGAGAAACCCGAAGGCTTGGGCCCAGCCCATTCTTTTGGAGCACCCTAACACTCCCTTGACGCACCCCGTCAGTGTCATCCTAGACTTCGCCGAGGACCGGGGCCTTGTGGAGCGCGACTCTCGCGCACCTCTGGAGGTATACGCCATCAACCCCAATTATCCTTATTGTTGGTTCCACCGCAACCAAGGGCACAGCACCGACGACTACCATCAGCTGAAGACGGCCATTGAAAGGTTGATACAGGCAGGCCACCTGTCCCAATTCATCAGAGGCCCTCCTCCTCAGGGGACCCCTCACTACCAGGGGCCCCCTAAGAAAGCAAACGCTTGGGTCAATCCAAATACCATCCCCCTCGGCGATCCGAAGGGTAAGAAAAGGGAGATTGGAAACCTCGATGAGGAGGAGGAGTACAGCCAGTACCAGGAGAAAAAGTGCCACATCCATATGATCACTGGAGGCAACACAGGAGGGGACTCCACCAGCCAGCGGAAGAAGTGGGCTCAATCGCTATACGTGGGGGAAGTCACTCATATGCCCCCGGTAAAGTGGTTGAGGGAGGAACCCATCACCTTCACCAACGCCGATCTCCCCCCGGCTTCCTCCTCGCACAGGGATGCCCTCGTCATCCGTACAGAGATCAATGACACCATCATCCACCGAACTTACATTGACACGGGCAGCTCCGTCAATGTAATGTACCTCGGCACATTCAGAGAGCTGCATCTGGAGAGGGGGTCCCTTTGGCCCATCAAGACCCCTCTCGCCGGCTTCACCGGAGACACCATTGATTCCGAGGGGGTCATTACCCTCCCGGTACTATTCGGCGATGGGCTCCATAGAGCCAAGCTCGAAGTGGAGTTCGTCGTCGTCAACATCTACTGCGCCCACAACATCATCATCGGCAGACCAGCCCTCGAGCACCTCGAAGCCATCATCTCTATGAGGCATCTGTGCCTCAAGTTCCCCGCCGAAGGAGGCATCGGGTGCTCAAGGGGGAATCAAAAACTTGCCCGCGCTTGCTACCTTCAAGTGACGAAGAAGGTTAGTAAGACTGAGTTCCGTGTTGACACCATCACCGGAACCGTGGAGGAAGAAGAGAAAAGGCCGAGGGATGAGCCCACCGAGGAAGTAGAAGACTTCGCACTCGATCCGGCCAAGCCGGAGAGAGTTGTGAAGATTGGAGCCAAGCTCCCCGAAGACCTGAAGACCGGCATAACTGAAGCCCTCCGCGCCTACTCCATTGTTTTTGCATGGGGGCGGAGGATATGCCCAGAATCAGCCGAGGGGTCATCACCCACCGCCTCTCGGTGGACCCTTCGGTCAAACCTGTACAACAGCGAAGAAGACCCCTCTCGGCCGAGAGAAGGGATTTTGTGAAGAAGGAGGTCACCATGCTCCTCTCCATCAAGTACATCAAGGAGGTAAAATACCCCTCATGGCTGGCTAACGTAGTCCTCGCACAAAAGCCGCCAACCTTCCGCATGTGCGTAGACTACACTGATTTAAACGGGGCGTGCCCCATGGACCCCTTCCCCTTGCCAAATATAGATCAACTGATGGATGAGACCGCGGGGTGCGAGATCATGTCCTTCCTCGATGCCTTCCGAGGGTATCACCAAATTTTCATGCATGAGGAAGACGCCGAAAAACAGCCTTCATGACTCCCGAGGGCATATTCTGCTACCTTGTGATGGCCTTCGGCCTAAAGAACTCAGGCTCCACTTACACCCGGATGGTGGCCAGAGTCTTTCAGGCCGTCCTAGGGCGCACCATGGAGGCTTACGTTGATGACATGATTGTCAAGAGCAAACGGTCATCAAGCCATGCTGACGACCTCCGGGAGATCTTCACCATCATGCAAAAGTTCAACCTTCGGCTAAACCTGAAGAAATGCACCTTCAGCGTACAAGGAGGCAAATTCTTAGGCTACATGGTGTGCCTAAGGGGTATCGAGGCCAACCCCGAGAAAATCCAGGCCATCATCAACATGGAGCCCCCACGTAACGTGAAGGAGGTCCAACGGTTGACGGGCCGCCTGGCATCCCTCAACCGCTTCCTATCCAAATCGGCAAAGAAGTCTTTTACCCTTCTTCCAGTTCATGAGGAAGACCGCCGACTTCCAATGGACTTCAGAATGTCAGGAGGCCTTCAACGAACTAAAACAGTATTTATCTTCACCCCCTGTTCTCTCCAAACCAAAGGTAGGGGAGACCCTGTACCTTTACCTTGGTGTTAGCCCAGCAGCCATCAGCTCAGTACTCATCCGGGAAGAAGATGGCGTCCAACATGCCATCTTCTATGTTAGCAAGACCCTCAGGGAAGTGGAACTGCGGTATTCCCTTGTGGAGAAAACGGTGCTAGCTATTGTTTGGACTATGAAGAAGCTTGGCCATTAC
The DNA here is from genome assembly GCA_945859875.1 of Cuscuta europaea. Lineage (NCBI taxonomy): Eukaryota > Viridiplantae > Streptophyta > Magnoliopsida > Solanales > Convolvulaceae > Cuscuta > Cuscuta europaea. Next base: position 8,610,810 of record CAMAPE010000070.1, read on the forward strand.
TTTCATGCCCATCCGGTCCAGGTCCTTACACATCAACCTCTCGGCGCCTTGATGAGGAGTCCCACCAGCTCCTCCCGAATGGTAAAATGGGCTATCTTCCTCAGCCAATACAACATCGAAGTCCATCTAAGGCCTGCCATAAAGGGCCAAGCCCAAGCAGACATCGTGACGGAGTGCACGTCCAGATCAGCGGTGGATGAGGAGCCCTCGGCACCTTCGGACGAGTGGTGGACCCTTTATACCGATGGCTCCTCAGGCACCAAAGCATGCAGAGGAGGAGTAGTTCTCATTACTCCCGAAGGCTTCCGGGCCTACTATGCCATCCGCTTCTCCTTCAAAGTCTCCAACAACGAAGCAGAATATGAGGCCCTCCTCTGTGGCCTTCGGCTGGCAGCAAATATGAAGGCCAGAATGATCCACGTCAAGTGTGACTCCAAGCTTGTCGTGGGCCAAATCTCAGGGGAGTATGAGACCAAGGAAGGGAGGATGAAACAATACAAGGAGGCGGCTAAAGAATTGCTCTAGGTATTTGAGACACACTCTCTCACCCAAATACTGAGGGCTCAAAATTCTGAGGCCGATATTTTATCAAAACTCTCGGATGAATCTCCCGAGCACCTCTCCAAAATTGCAAGGATAGAAGAGCTCAGCCTCTCAAGCATACACGCCAGCCCCGTCATGCAAATTCAGCATAGGCAAGAGGACTGGATCTCAAACATCATCGCCTTCATCACCATCGAGCAACTGCCGGAGGATAAGTCCCGCGCCAAGTTAACGAAGCTGAGGGCTCCCAGTTACACCATCGAAGGCGGAAGGCTCTACAAACGATCTTACAACGGCACACTGCTTCGATGCCTTCATCAAGATGAAGCCGAAGTGGCAATGGAGGAAGTGCACAGTGGCACTTGTTCGGCTCATCAGGGACCCTTCTCCATGTCCCGAAGGCTCATAATCCAGGGCTACTTCTGGTACCTCCAACAATAGGTACATCATCGTTGTCATTGACTACTTCACCAAGTGGGTGGAGGCTAAGCCCCTCGCCAGCATTACTGAGGCCAAGTGTCGCCACTTTGTTCTAAAGAACATTCTCACAAGGTTTGGTGTCCCCCAACAATTCATCTCTGACAATGGGACCCAATTTGAGGCAGCCCCCTTCTGTGCCCTCCTAGAGGCTTGGGGCATCAAGCACACCTTCTCATCCGTTGCCTACCCCCAAGGCAACGGTCAAGTGGAGAATGCCAACCGGACATTACTCGAGGGCCTCAAAAAGAAGCTGGAGGCCGAAGGGGGAGGCTGGGTAGAAGAACTCCACAATATCCTATGGGCTTACCGCACCACCCCTCGGCGGGCAACAGGTGAAACACCCTTCTCCCTGTGCTATGGATTTGAAGCTAAAGCTCCCACTGAAGTGACCCTTCCTACCCGAAGGGTAGCCCAATATGATCCCGAAGTCAACGATGCCAACATGGCCCTCGATCTTCACCTCATCTCATAATGCCGAGAGCAAGCCTTCATACGAGCGGAAAACTGCCGAAGACAAATCAAAAGCTACATCGACGCCAAAGTCCGCTCTCGAGAATTCCAAGTGGGGGATTATGTCCTACGACGAAGGGAAGCAAGCCAGCCAACCGAGGGCGGAAAAATGGCACCCAAATTTGAGGGCCCATACATCGTTGCAGCCGTCATCAAACCAGGAACTTACAAGCTCAAACGCCCCAATGGGACCGAGGTCCCCCGACATTGGAATGTACACCATCTAGTAAAATTTTATCAGTAATGTTGGAGCGGCCAAGCCCTCATAACTAATGAATGTATTATTCTACGGCCCAAGGCCTTCAAATTTGAAGACATATTAAAGACACCAAGAGCAAGAAACAAGACACGTATGAGCGGCCAAGCCCTCATTCAGACTCCTGGCCCAAGGCCTTATTGCAAGACCCCTCGGCACCAAGTGCCGAGGGTTGACACTCCAATCACCTACGACAAATGAAGAGAACACCAAGTGTTTTTAAGAAGACCCATTGGTACCAAGTGCTGAGTGTACATACTCCTATCAACTCCAGACAGCGGAAAACACCAAGTGTTTCCTTTTGAAGACCCCTCAGTACCAAGTAACCGGGGGCTGAAACAAACACCAAGTGTTGCTTCTGAAGCCGTACCCCTCGAGGACACATCTATACCGAAGGCGCCACCTATCGGTGCCGGCAGCACGTAGTGCCCCCGGCCATTTGCAACCAGTGTGCAAATGAAAACCCTTCCTTGAAATGCTTTCCGCGCCATTACCCCAAGGGTATGGCAGGCAAGTAATATGCCCAGGATTCGACTTTCAAAAACGAAACACTTTCCGCGCCACTACCCCAAGGGTATGGCAGGCAACTAATATGCCCAGGATTCGACTTTCAAACACGAAACGCTCCCCGCGCCATTACTCCAAGGGTATGGCATGCCACAGACTATGTCTCGCGCCGAGAGGACGACTTTCCAAACTAAGGCGCTTTCTGTGTCGTCCCCCAAGGGGAGGCAGGCTATAGACTATGTCTTATGCTGAGGAAACGACCCTCGATCCCCTCGGAACTCGGAAGGTTAACCCGAGGGGGAGCTAATGGTGTATGTTGTTGCCTCCCGATAGGCCAAGCCTTACCAAGAAACCAAGTTTCTTGAGGCCTTCCCTTCACTACCAAAGGGGGGGGTGAAGGGGAGTAGACTCAGCGAGAAATCAATGAGTACACAACTTCAACAAATCACAACAAGAAGTCCTTCGGCATCACAAGACAATACAGATCATACCGAGGGCTCCCCATGGGAACACCCCCGGTACCTGTAAACTACTAATCCCCGAAGGCTGCTATTAGACGAATACCATCAAGGAACGTCTAAGCCCACTTTCTGACTGCCTCCGACATCACCAACACCGAAGGCTACTATTAGCGAAGGCATCTACTACACATCACCGGAGGCCAGTCTTACAAGCCAAGAGAAATTATTCTAAGTCTACAAAGTTAGGTGCCTCCGGGACCACCATCTTTCACCAAGGGGCAAATCATGAATTATGGCAAAAATTCTAAGTCCTAAATGGTTGGCCCTCAGTCAACCCATCATGCAACGAAGGCCAAGACATTCAATGCAACTAAGGGAAGGCGTAGACCGAAGGCCAAGTGACAAACTACACTTAGAAAAAATTTCTAAGTCCTAAATATTTGGCCATCGGTCAAATCTCCATGCAGCCAGAGGGGGCACACAACCGAAGGCTTGGTGGAAGAACAACACTTAGAAAAAATTTCTAAGTCCTAAATATTTTGCCCTCGGTCAAATCTCCATGCAGCCATAGGAGTCACACAACCGAAGGCTTGGTGGGAGAACTACACTTAGAAAAAATTTCTAAGTCCTAAATATTTTGCCCTCGGTCAAATCTCCATGTAGCCATAGGGGCCACACAACCGAAGGCTTGGTGGAAGAACTACACTTAGAAAAAATTTCTAAATCCTAAATATTTGGCCCTCGGTCAAATCTCCATGCAGCCAGAGGGGCCACACAGCCGAAGGCTTGATGAAAAAAAACAACACTTAGAAAATTTTCCTAGGTCTTAAAACGGCTGACAACTCAAACATCGAAGTACGAGGGCATTCATTCACAAGGCAAATTCAAAGGCATTCATTTCACAAAGAAAAGACGAAGGCATACATTCAAGGGGAAAATCAAATTATATGCAAAAGGCCCGAAGGCATCCATTCATCAATTCACAGAAGTCAAGGGCAAATTGTTACACATGAAGGCCGAAGCCGAAAGATTGTACATATTCGTTACAACAAAAAATTTCAGAATTATACAACAACAACAACATCAACTGCTGCAGCATCACCCCCTTCGGCAGCTTTCAATGTGGCGTCCCCTTCGGCCCCTTCCTCTTCCTCCCTGGCTTCCTTCAGCAGCTCTGAGTCGTCTAAATCCGGCCTTTCAACATCTGCAGGGAGGGGAGACTCTAATATCTGGTTGGAGGGGGGAGGCCATATGCCTCCGGATCAAAAGCCTTCGGCTCTATCTTCAGGTTCCGGGCTAGCCTTCTGTAGATGAGGGCCTGGGTAAAGAACTTCCCCCCAGCATAGTAGTCTTCGCCCTTTCGGGCTAACCACATCGCCCCGGGCCCTTTCACTCACCCGTCGGCGGACTCCTCCTCCACCGAAGCCACCCAGTCTTTGTGGTCTTCGGCCCTCCACCCCCGGCCATGAAAGCAGCAATAGCACCGGCGGCAGCCTCCACTTTGGCAGCCTCTGCATCCTCGGAAGCTTTCTTCGCGGCCTCAGCAGCGGCCCTCTCGGCTTCAGCTTTCTCGTTAGCTGCCCTCTCTGCCCCAGACTTCGCCTGCTGGATGTCCCCTTCTAGCTAGGCCATTTGCCTCATGGCCTCGGCATTGTCGCGGATGAGCTTCTTCATAGCCTCATCCTGTTGCGCCTTCACGGGGCGCCACTCATCGAACCTCATGGCATGCTCACTGAGGGCTATGCAAGCCTGTTAACAAGATAGGGGAGTGAGACTACTATCACGGAACAAATAGAGGAAGTAGACTACTATGCAGGGAAGAAGAAACTTACGGTGAGGGAGGACCGGGGGATCTTTGACTCAAGAGCCTCATCATCGAGCTTACCGAGGGCCTTCCTATCCAGCGAAGGAGTAGCCCCGCCCAGGAACTCCCGAGGGTCCACAGTTCCATGTGTAATGGCGGCACCCTTCGGCAGGGAGAACTGAATGTCCTCTCGGAGCAAACCCACTTCACCCCCCTGGGCCGAGGGAAGGTTGGAAGCAGTCGTCGCCACCAGAACATGGGGCTCAGAGGCGGAGTGCTCATCCACAATCAGCACCGGGGGAGCCTTCTTCCTGGCATCTCCCTTCTTGGGTCTCTTCCCCTCGGGGACTGGACCTTTGCCTTCTGCCTTCCTTTTGGCAGCTTCGTCCGAGGGCTCACCACCCCTCTTCAAGAATTCCCCGAGGGGCTTATGCTTACTGGGCTCTTTCTTGCCCGGCACCCTTCGGCAGGGAGAACTGAATGTCCTCTCGGAGCAAACCCACTTCACCCCCTGGGCCGAGGGAAGGTTGGAAGCAGTCGTCGCCACCAGAACATGGGGCTCAGAGGCGGAGTGCTCATCCACAATCAGCACCGGGGGAGCCTTCTTCCTGGCATCTCCCTTCTTGGGTCTCTTCCCCTCGGGGACTGGACCTTTGCCTTCTGCCTTCCTTTTGGCAGCTTCGTCCGAGGGCTCACCACCCCTCTTCAAGAATTCCCCGAGGGGCTTATGCTTACTGGGCTCTTTCTTGCCCGGGCCTTTTGCTTTCTGATTTTTCAGAGCGGCGAAGGCATTGAGGTCCATGCTGATACCTGCAAAATAATGAGGACGGGTTAGGCCGAAGGATCAAAAGAATGAGCTCGGTGTCACCCCCCGGGACTGACAGAGGTGAAGGAACCCGGTGATATATGAATGGCTGTTTGGGGTAAGTTGGCAAGGAACTAAATCCATAAACCGGAGGTACTCGCGAAGGAAGGGATAAAGGGGGAACTGAAGGCCCATTGCAACGGAGAGGATATGCACCGCAATGCACCCCTCGGGCGCCCGGGAGAGAACATCGTCGGGACCAGGTTGCACCACGACTGCAGAAGGCCCTACACTCGGCTGGGTCACATAGCACTCAGCCTAATCCGCCTTGGACTTCAACTCCAGGGCGGCGGTGTTTAGGTAGGAGTACCCCTCGGGCATATCGACAGGCTTCCCCACGTCTGCCACACTCCCCTTTTTCTTGGCAGCCTTCACCTTCTTCTTGCCCTTCGCCGAGGGCACCGCTCTAAGTGGTTCCGGGCTCCGGGCTCAGGGCTCGAGAGGTCCCTTCCCCGGTGGCTATGGCTGAAGGGATGGCGATGGTTACCCTATGGTGCTCTCTCTCCTCCTCCTCGATGGCAGTTTGCATAGCGAGGGTCATCTCCTCGTCAACGTTAACTTGCTCGAAGTCCTCGGCTTCGGCTTCGGCAACCAGATCTTTTTGCACCTCCATGGCGAGGGCAGAATCACCACCGGCCGAGGGCTATTCGTTTGAAAACTCCACCTCGGAGACGCTTTCAGTTTCAAGCGAGGGCTCCCTCGAAATATCTTGCGAGTCACTTTGAGATTACATCTTTTTTCAGAGACTAGGGGTTGAAGGTTTCTACAACAGAGGGCTACCTAAGGGACTATATCACTTAGCCTAAGGCTACGAAAGCTGAACTCACCAAGAAAAAAGCTAAGTATGCTGAAGGCAACGGAGAGTGGATCGAAGACTGACCTTGAAAGCTGGTAGTTTGACCGAGGGAAGGTTTCTCTCTCTAGGAAAAATTTGCCAGAGCTTCGCTAAACAGTTGAAACGCACAAAAGGGAAATGAATCGGGCAAGGGGTATTTATAGGCTCCTAAATCCGGGCTTGGGCTGAAATCCGGGCCCCCAGTTCCCGGAATCATCATTACACGCCGTCCCTTCCGCCAACCGGTGACACCCGCCCGAAGCTAGCCAACAGCCACGCGCCACGTTGAAGTCCTCTCCAACGGCTACATTTTAAACGTTCCATATGCCAAAGGTCTGATTACAACGACTATATTTTGAGATCACGGATGTGCTCCCGGCCTGTACCCCTCATACTACATCACATGTGCCTTCGGGCTTTCTCCTTCAGAAGCCCACGACTTAACAACGAGCTTACCCCTCGGGAACCCTCAGCCCTCAACGCATTGAAGGCCAGAAAACCCCGGGGGGGAGCACACCTTCATCAACTGTCGACCCCCGGCCACGCAATAAGGAGACCTCTCGGGAACATCAAACTTAAAGCCACTTTTAGGTGAACAGACTTCGACATACAACAACGGACCCCTCGGGAGCCCTCATCCCCAGCTTGTCGACAGCTAGAAAATCCCGCCAGCGACACAGCAACTACCACTTACATTCATCACGCCCTCAATCCTATCAACATGGATCGAAGGACTCTCCCTCGGCGTCCCCCAGGATATCAACAAAACCCCTTCGGCAACTCCACAGACACGCCCTCAGATCAAGACAGCCTTCGGCATCAACTTTGTCCTTCATCTCAGACCAAGGTTTCACCTTTTCGAGTCATCATTGGGGGAATTCGGTGCACTCTTTTTCCCTCATTAGGATTTTTCCCACAGGGTTTTTCCTAATGAGGTTTTTAACGAGGCATCCCCCCAAAATGAAACGAAAAGTGTCAACCTTCGGCCCCATGCGGCAGCAGGCACTACTCTACTCCTCTTCACCACATTACATGTGCCTCAAGGAGTGGGGGACTGGAAGACCCCTTCGGGAAAAATCACAAAAATGCAAAATGTCAAAACTCTCCCCAAAGCAGCAACATGACCTTTCTGTCCCAAAGTATGGGGGACTGAAGGACTGCCCCCGGCAGAATCATGTGCAAACACAGATCTCTCACAGGTTTACAAGCTACGAGCAAGGCAGCATTAGAGGACAACCGCAATTACTCATTTTCCCTCAAGTACCTTTCGGCAAAAGGAGTGAGAGACTCCTGATGGAGTATATGGCTCAGGAACCCCAGTCCATAGACTCCCACAACTATAGCAGAGGCCCAATAGGCCCAGGAAGCACAACAGGCCCAAATCACAGCGCCCCAAATGCCAAACAGCCCATGGCGAACACTGGTGTGCCTTCGCCCCCTGGCCGAAGGCTAATAAACTCACAATACAGCTTCTTTTAAGCACTCAAAGTGTCTGGGAGAAAGCGGTAAAAACAATAGCCCTCGGCACCTAGGGCCCTCGGCACCTAGAGGCCCCCGGTATGAAGAGCCTTCGGCCAATCATCTATGGCCGAAGGCATCTCCTCGACAGAATCTCCCACCCACATGCACTGGATCAACGTACTGAGTACAAACGTCACATCCAACCACCGCATTTAATGCGGCCACGTGCGAGTGCCAGTGCCACCCCGTTGAGGTGACCCCTCGACCACCAGAATGATGACACGTGTCCCTATCTGGCATTTATTACTACTATAAATAGCACCCCTTTCCCCATTTGTAATCCATGCTCAATGCGCTCAACACATTCTCAGCAATATATATTCTCTCTCTTTCTTTTGCTCTGACTTCTCTCTAGTTATTCCCCGCAGTAACCTCTCGGATAGATACCCCCCCCCCCCCCGGTACACTTGTCCATCAAAAATATTGTTATATGTAATCAAAAAATAATCGTCACACAAAAATAAAAATGTTGGTTTAATCATTGAAAATGTTTTTTTATGATTTTTATGATAACGGGTTTTTATGATTTTTATTAATTACGATTTTGTAAAGGATTCTAATCGCGATTTTAATAACTTGAACTAAAATTTTCGAGCCAACCGAGCCGGACCGAGCCTTCTTAAAATTTGCGAGTCGAGCTCGAGCTTCGACTTTTTAAGCTCGTTCGAGCCAAACCGAATCTCGAGCCAATACAATATATTTTGAGCTCGAGCTCGAGCCTATAGAGAATCGGGCTCGGTTTGGCTCGTTTGCACCCCTACCCTGAGCCAAGGTACAACATTACATTTGACAACTAAGGAAACTACCCCTGAGTCATTCCTAATAGTGAGAGTTTCCTTTTTATTTTTTTGAAATTCTGGATGGGCCGATTTGAGATATGTGTTGGGAAAAAATTGTTCACAAGTTTAGCAATTCTATCAGTGTCAGTCTCTGATAAATTCATCTCAGTCTTTAAGTTCAACAATTCAGACGTCACACTCAACTCCGTAATTGGACACCCATCAAAACATGGTTGACCTGTCATAGCTAGCATTTCACACACGCTCTTTGTTATTGGACTAGGCTGCTCATCACCCACATGCATATCATCAGGTGTACCGATAGGAAATTCATTCCTAACAGCATCTTCAAACATCGACTTATATGGGTCATATGAAACTTGAGATGTGTTATCACGGGAAGAGCTAGCTTCATCCAAATAAATCAGCCCATTTGAATTGTGGGTCTCTCCGTGCGCTCCACATACATAGTAGTGGAGCTGACAAAGGAGCATCAAAGGTGGAAAAAATCTGAAGCAGAGTGGAATAAAATCAACGTGGATGCGGCATGTGATGATCGAGATGGGACAAGGACTTGGGGATGAGTGACTAGAGGAAGCGATGTGCAATTTATCCTGGCTAGAGGGAAGGCGGTCAAGGCTTGTTGGTCCCCTTTCGAGACAGAAGCTCTGGGAGTGAGGGAAGCTATATTATGGGCGAAAGAGAACGGTTGGGTGCGGGTAGAAATTGAGACGGAAGATGATTTGGTGACTTCTGGTATGCAATTAAGATGATCCTGGGATTTCTCAGGTGGGATTAATTTTAGAGGATGTTAAATATTTATTAAAGGAATATGACGACCTAAGAATCAGATGGTGCAGACGACGTGTGAATCAAGTAGCTCATGCTTTAGCTAGAGCCTTTGTTTCTATGCCTGGTCATGATAACAATTTTAGTATTCCTCCTAATTATATTGTAAGTTGTCTGGCGAATGATTTGTTAAATTAATGAAAAGCTATTTTTCCATAAAAAAAAATTATAGGTAGCACCATAAAGACTCAAAAGAAAACTCACAACAAGCATATGTATATATATAACTTATACACAACCTCGTAGAGAACCAAACATCCAAACAAAGTTACTTGTTTGCACACCTTTATGTATATAACACACAACCCGATCATCCCAACAAAAATCACATTTTGCTCAACTCTTATATGAGTATATAAATAAGTATACTTTCAACAACCCTCATAGATGCAATATCAAATTTCAATATTCTATATTTATGTACGGGTATTTCAATAGCCCTGAATGCAACAAAAATGTCAAAACATAAAACTAAGCATTCCAGTCCAGCTGGTTGTGAGGTTACCGTGCCTAGTGGGAGGTCTCGAGTTCGAAACCCGCTAGACACATATGGGTTTGAAACTCAATGAAAATGAGTTTACGCCCTGATTACTCCATTCTCCCCCCAGTCCCCCTCCCTCAGACTCCCTGGAGTAAAAAAACGAAAAAAAATAAAACATAATAATCAACAAATTATGTGCCACTTAAAAAATACAAATATTTACGATGTTCAAATCTCAAACAAGTAGTAAGGAAAACATTGGTAAATTATAATATTTCCAATTGAAGCGAGCCAAAGACTCTAAATGTCCTTGATTCTAAAAAGATGATAAATATTAGAGGAAGATAAGTTCATCCTTCAAACAAAATATGAACATTCCACACAAAACATCACAACATCAACAAATTGATTTGCTCCAATGTGATTGAGGTCTTTGATAGACGTTTGTTTCTACTTCAATTGAGAGTCCCTTTCGTGAAGGAAAAACTCCCAAATATTTGTACCCTTCGAGAAAAGAGTATGCCACCAATCTTACCCAAAATGATTGTGCATACTGGTGAATGAAAGCCTTGCAACAAAAAAAAGATGACATCCATTGAATAATAAATTTGATAAGTTCTAACTATGAAGGATTTTAATATTCAGACACATTTAAATGTCATAATAGGTGTCAACCGTGTCATGAAAAGGTGAGTATTGAACCACAGACACTTTTTTATGCCAAGGGGATACCAAGATATTGCATAGGAAGCTAAGAAACCCTCTATAAAATCCTTATATTCCAAAATATTAACCTTTTCGCAACCAAATCAACTAGCATAAAAAGTAACAAGTTTACATGAAGTCTAAAAAGTAGTGTTAAATTGTTACTAAAGAAGCTTATACATTTTGAAAGTAATTGTTGATAAGGTGTGGGCACCAACCGACTCTAATTTTGTAGGTTCTACCATCTACAACCCTCCATCTAAGGGTGGACCCGGTCCCAGTTAGAGACGGACCATCTAGGTCTTGTTTCCGGACCAAGGACCAAGTCCACACCAAATTTCAAATCCACACAATTGAAATGAATTAAAATAGAGATCTAACCATAAAGGAACCTTATGTGTTCTATAATTTGCATCAACAATAAAAAATCCCATATCGGATTACATCAAAATGGAAACCAATGAAAATGTATCAAAATCAATAAACCATATTTTAAGAGAGAAAGCAATCAAATTGAACCAAAGTTGGTTCGATTCAAGATATTACTCTACCAACTTCGTCTCATTTCATCTAAAACTGCCATCAAAGAAGATCGTTTACTATCATACAGTCATTCTTCATAACAACACAGGGAAAGCATGAGTGCAACTGTGCAAGAAGGCAACGAGATCCTAGAGTTTCAACATGGACTCCGTTATTGCATTATTTGTCATGGAGAGCTCTTATCTCTCTTCCAGTCTCATTGTTTCATCCATGATAGTTAACCCAAATGAGATATTCATCGGATTAGTATATCCAGAAGACGCCAACAAGCAGCCATAAATTAATACACCGTAGAGCAAAAAAAGGATAAATCGTGTATGGTATGAACCCTAAGGCTTGGAGCTTAGGACCATAAATTACAACTTAATGGCGGGTCAGTTTTAAATATAAGAACACAATAATTAGAAGAAAAAAAACTCAATAGACTACTGGCGTTGGATTGCGTATTTGCTCTAAGAAGAGCAGCATCCAGCCTTCTTTACTTCTGAAACGTCACCTTTACCACCAACATTAATGGTCTGTCCTTTGGGCAAAGTTGCGACATCACTCCCAGCATCGAGAGCCTTCCTACTAACAACATGGTGTATTTGAGTGAGAACCTCAGTGAAGGCATTCTCAACATTCATAGATTCCAAAGCAGAGGTTTCCATGAAAAAGGTGCTCTCTTTTTCAGCAAACGCTTTTGCATCTTCAGTCGAGACTGCTCTCAAGTGACGCAAGTCGGATTTGTTCCCCACAAGCATGATGACAATGCTGGAATCCGTGTGGTCGCGCAGCTCCTTCAGCCACCTCTCCACATTTTCGAAGGTGACGTGGCGGGTGACATCATAGACTAGCAATGCACCAACAGCTCCTCGGTAGTAGGCACTCGTGATCGCACGATATCTTCACCACGTTCAAACCCAAAGTCAAACCAAAATTTATGAAAGAAAGATCACAATTCATATCAGCATTTTTTAGAGAATATTCTACAAATAGGAGTACAAAATAACATGGTTCTCCTATTAGAAGCAAAAATAGGACCCACTCACTCCTAAAAGATGTTTTAACTCCCATAATTCTTCTAATAGGCTGCAATGAATCCTACTTTAGAATTATAAAAATGGATTTTCCTGTATCTGCATATGACTCGTTTTATCCTCTCATTTGCAGCAAGTTCTTCATTTTTTACTGGTGTGTGCAATTAATTTAAAGCCGATAACAAAATTGGGGGGAGAGGGTACATAGTTTAACAGATAATTGTAAATTCAAATCCACTGAGAAAGAACATTCACAAACGCGCAGAATGCCATTTACCATTGCTCAACAGCCTAGAAAGTAAGAAAACTAAAATGCAAATGGGGAATGAGAAATGGGACATCACAAACAGGATACTATATTTCCATATTTTTAAAAAGAAGGTATGTATTTATTATACATTACTTAGCAGTATGAAAAGTCTTAACTACATGTCTCGAAAACTGAGAGAATGAGAGGTTTTCTTGTCCAACTAAACGTGCACGGAGGATATCTATGGTTAACTACTTTGCTTAAAAATATATTGAAACTCGTGTCAAAAGTTAAATGAAAATGTTGAAATGGTCCTGAGAATCAGAGTGTAATAGACTTGTTAATTTTTGAAAACTTTCAACAACAGAAAAGCCAATATTAGCAATTTCTAAGCCAAATAGCTCTGAAGTACGTATATTTATTTTGAGATAATAACAGTTGGAAGAAGTTTTGCCATGATCGAATGTTTTAATGTAACATTTGTGTCATAGCTTCCTATTGTGAATATGTGATATACTTCTCCTTCTGAACCTAAATACGTGCAGATTAAACAATTAAGCCTAAACCCCAACGAATCATCTAGAGCTAGACAGTAATCAACATCAGAAAAGTGAAAATGTTGTGTCTTTACAGAAAATCGATAGCACATTACTCATAGCACTTCTAAGGAGAAAAAAAATAAGGAGCATGTCAACATCATTAGTTCCCGAAGAGAACGAGTTTGCATTCATGCTAAAGATGTGAGATCTAACTGAGTTTCAATTAAAAAATCGAAATCAATCTCTATCAGTCATAATATTAGCCACCCAAATTGAAGCATACTAGATCTACCTCTACACCCCAATACCACCTACAGACGTGCAAAACCAGTCCAGGAAAACTAAAATGCACAATCCACACTCGATTCAATAGACATCGAAGAAAAGGTACACATCAAATTTCAATGCTTATACATACAGAAAGTGGCAGTGAGATGAAAGTACCGTTCTTGGCCGGCGGTGTCCCAAATCTGGGCCTTAACGACCTTGTCATCGACGCGGATGCTGCGAGTGGCGAATTCGACGCCGATTGTCGACTTGGACTCGAGACTGAACTCATTGCGGGTGAACCTTGAGAGGAGGTTGGATTTTCCGACTCCCGAGTCGCCGATCAGCACCACCTTGAACAAGTAGTCGTAATCGTCGTCCGCCCGATACGCCCCCATTGTTGTAAAATTGTAACAGGGGTTGCTCTGCTCTCTCCCTCTCAATGTATTTGCAGAGAAAGAGAGAGTAATGAATTGTTATGAATCTGAATGAGGAAGACGGACGGCTGAGTTTGAAGGGGGTAGAAGGAAGATCTGCCAGAATTTGTGTTTCGAGCAATTCCACCTGGAACGTATTCTACATGTTGTTCGTATGGAGCTATTCTACAAAATTATTGATATGATAAAAGTGAATATCAGATTTGATCTAATTGTTACCATAATGAAAAACATAACGGAGTACCTATTTATCTTTGTTGCGGTACTTTTATCAATTTTACAACATAAAATCGATGTGAAGGAAATTTGTTAACCCTGTTTTTAACTTACTAGATTTTCACCCGCGCGATTCGCGGGATATTAAAATGTAATAGTGATACGACATTATTTTTAAATGTTATTTGGTTGTGTGAAATGAACGCAAATTATCATATACGTAACATGCATAATAAATTATTATTATTAAGGATCGGATAGTGAAAACTCAGAGATAGATAGCAAGTAAGTTTTGGAATAAGTAGAAAAAGCTAATCATTATATAGGATTTCACAATCTACACATTGCAATCATAACTCGCAGACACAATAATCGAGAATCGAGTTGTTGAATCAATTCGTAGGTCAGAATTTGTAAGTGTAACACGCAACCCACATAATATACATCACAAAGCAATCCAATATGTAACAGTGTAGAACTGAGAATTCATAGATAGATAGCAAATATGTTTTGAAATTAGTAGAAAAAGCTCAACGTTATGTAAGGTTTCACAATCTACACATTGCGAAAAACTTCTTTATAAACTACATTGGTGGTGTGGTCAGTTGGTTGGTCATCTTCACCGCAGATCAATATCTTCAATCCATTAGGATTTGTTACTCTTGACACTGCAACATACAGTTGACCATGCGTGAAGACCGACTTCTTCAATAAAAGACCAACATGAGACAAAGATTGTCCCTGACTCTTATTTATAGTCATCGCATAAGAGGTCATTACTGGAAATTGTCTTCTTTGAAACTTGAACGGTATTCTTGAATCTGAAGGTGTTAAGCTTAACCTCGGAATGACAACCTCATGCCCGACATATTTTCCGCCCATAATGTTTGCCCCTAAGATGTGGTTTCCAAGTCGTGTAACAATTAACCTTGTTCCATTGCAAAGCACCATCGAAGGATCAATATTTCTTAAAAGCATTATTGGAGTACCAACCTTTAGGGTTAACTCATGGTTTGGAACTCCAGATGCACGTATTTTGTTGAGAAATTCTGGAGTATGCAAATCAGCCAGAAAATCAGCATTCGAGTCTGACTTGCAAATGCTATCTGAACTTAAATATGTCCTTGACTCTTCATTAATATTCAAAGAAGTCATGTATTCATTGATTGCATCGACAACATCAAGAGTTGGAGCCAGAATTGCACGCTCTTGCAAGTAAGTCGGGTCATTCACAATATTCTCAAAGTTTGGGTAGGTGCTCTGGACAATAGTGGCAATGGGGTCGCTTCCACACTCTAACAAAAACTCATTTGGGATTTTTACATTGGCAAAGCCATCATTATCTTCCCTCGCAGTCCCGTCCCCTAAACTCGCAATCCACTTTGCAAAATCAACCGAATCTTCATATTCACGACCATCGGTCAATGATTGCAACCTCATGTTCTTCGTCAAACGTAATACCAAACATTCATGCCAAATATACGAAGAATTAATCGTGGCATTCACAATGTCTTGTCTAGTACCTTTTGCAATAACCGGTAAAATTTGTCTGAAGTCTCCCCCGAATACCACTGCTTTCCCTCCGAAGGGTTTTTCAGCACAATTTAAATTACTGATGTAACACCGTCCCCAAGCATATTTACTATTAGTAAATTATGTAATAAACCTTGAAGGATGATTTATGAATTTGCGTAATTGTAAATTTTTATTATTTCTTTTACGTGAATAGTAAGTTGCATGTGGGGCCCACGTCCGGACCAGGGGGGTCACCCGATAATTCCCGAACCACATATTATATTCATCTTGGTCTAGATGACACCTACATAGAGGTGGATATTTTATTTGGGCCATAAGGAAGGCATAGAGTTGACCGGTCGGTCAAACGGGGCCCAATTACCGGTATTGGTAATTTAGCGGATAACAGCCCGAAATGAGTTTCGGAGACTCCAAAATTAAAGTTGGGGAATGTACATCTATTTTAAAGGCCCATAATTATTGGGAACGCGTGATATATTTTATTTGGTCCGATAAAATAAAATATGATTAAAACGGGCCGAGAAATACAACTTTCGGGACCGATTGTACACACCGGGACATAATGGGATGACCTCCCACATTAGTGGGGGCCACCCCACGTCCTCATGTGTCCTAGTTGACTAAGGGAAGGCTGGAAGGGACATGAAATGAGGGGTGTGCGGACTGAATTGATGAGGGGTGGCCAAAGGCACCATCACACCTCCTAAGGCCCTACTCATGCATTATTTTGATGCTTGATTGAGTAGAGTGGCCTTCCACCTCTCTTGCACCATCTGAACAACCCAAGAGGAGAAAGACTCCAGGAAAGTCTCTCAACATACCTGCAGTTGGAGGGAGCAACAAGGAGGATAATCCATAGAGGAAAAAGCTAAGCCTTGAGGTAAGAACACATATGGTTCTATTAACTAGTTTTATCATGTATGATTTTTAAGAAATCATATGGAGGATTAAACATGATGTTCTACACGTTTATAAGTGTAGAATATTGATATAAAGTGGGGGTAATTAACTTAGAAGAGTTAGTGAATCGATAGGAGTCGAAATCGCCGGAAACCGCCACTTCAAAGGAGCTAGTCGTAGTTGCAGACCCCGAAAGCCGCCCGGCTTTCGTGAAAGCCGCCCGGCTTTGGCCCAGAAATCCAACTTCTCACTTTCAATCGGCCTAGAACGGGGATTGATCGAGGGGCTTAACAAAGGCAACTATTGTAGCACATCACGAGGTGAGGATGGCTGACTATATTGCTTATAATTAGTGAGTTAATTTCATAAGATTGCCTAAAGTAATTAGATGAGATTTTCATGGATTATTAATGACTAACAATGCCTAAATGAAAATGATATTGATATGAGTAAGTGAAGCATGATATACAAATTTAGAATAATTGTGTATGATTATGTGAAATAAATGGAACGGCATATTAATGGAATTACTATGATGACATTGTGATAAAATATACTTTATGCCATGTATGAAATTCATGAACGGAGTAAAGTGATATTTTTGATATTGAGATCAACCTATACTTGTGATGGGAAATCAATTGAAAGGAAAAGTCAATTGGAAAAATAGGAACTTGGCATGTTCTAAGATTATCCAATTAGTATCAAAATACTAGTCGGGGATTTAATATAAATAAATGATGAAACAAATCCTAAGAGGTAGGATTGTGAGTAGATATGCCTTAAGTAGTCTCAAGAGATACCTTAAGGTTGAATTGTGTGAACACTAAGGTGTGATAGGGGTAGGCCTAAAGGCTACCTACGGAAATTGATTCTAGGCATAGGAATTGCTTGAGAATTTAATTATGAAAATAATTAGAGTTGGACTCTAGGATGACATGGAAATGTAGTTGGGCCGAGCCCATGCCATGTAATATGATTAGCATGGAAACGTAGTTGGGCCGAGCCCTTGCCATGTATATGTGATCTCCGTGGAAACGTAGTTGGGCCGAGCCCTTGCCACGAAGTTATGGTTGGTATGGAGACGTAGTTGGGCTGAGCCCTTGCCATACAGATTTTGATATGTTATATAGAGCTAGAGGATTGTATAGAAATGTAGTTGGGCCGAGCCCATGCTATACAATTGGGGCTCGATGGGACCCCACGGGGTTATCGTGACTTGCGGTCACGGGGGAAATGGAAGCGATGAATTCTAAATGAATATAGGCCCACGGGCTGACTACTTGACTCTATATAAAGTAAGTACAGTTAAAAGAAAAGGCGTAACCGAGGGTTATGGCCTATAACATAATAGTACCCTAAGATGAGGGTCTTAGAAATTAAAACATCAATTATACTTAGTATAGTTGCTATTGTACTTGTCAAATATTTCCAAGTACTGACCTCCCCTTCACGGGGGAGGCCACCTCACAGTTTCAGGTAGGACTTGAAGGCTACTGCCACCTCCCGTTGCTTCGGGAAGATCCAAGGAAGAAGACGTGGTTCGTGCTTCTCCCGTTTCTGTTTTGAAAACAACTTAAATAATGCTCATGGATATTGTTTTTTGAATGATTATTTGGGGGCTTGTACGCCCATGTTTGCCAAGGTGTGGCACAAACACGTACGTTAAATGTTTCCGCTGCTATAAATGTTTATTTTACATTATGTTTGTTTATGGATGTACTATGTGTGAATGGTATTCAAGATGCCTTGTATAGTATGGATGAGTCGGACTGCGGTTGACTATTCGTACTGTACGGCGGGTTGTTGACGTGTCCGGGTAGGTCCGGGGCGTGACAACTGAAACTCAAGATGTCCCGCAAACTTCTATCTAAAGCTTCGAAGCAATACTTGTGCATCATCGGCGCCTCATCCCATATGATCAGTTTGCACCGAATTATCAATTGTGCTAATGGACTACCTTGCTTGATGTTGCATGTGGAGTTTTCATTTGGGTTGATTGGTATTGCAAAGCGTGAATGAGCCGTCCTACCACCCGGTAACAATAAAGCTGCTATGCCACTCGAAGCAACATTTAAAACAATTTCTCCTTTGGACCTCAAAGCAGCTGACAACGTCTTCCACACAAACGTTTTCCCCGTACCTCCATAACCATATACAAAGAACACCCCACCATTATTTTCTTCAATAGATTGAATAATGGTTGTGTACACGTGACGTTGTTCATCATTGAGACTTTGCATGCATCTGTCATGCTCTTCACGTAGGGCAGCCCAATCGTACTGCAATTCGTCAAAAATAAGTCTGTTCTGATATAATGCAGCATCACTTATCGTGGGGAATGGCATTGATGGATAGTCCTTTAAAGTTCTACCAATTCTCCTTAACATCATTTCTATTTCAGTCAATGCATAATTCTTAATTTCAGCCTCGGTCAACTTCAAATCTGATATAACATGTATGAGAAGAGTAATATTAAGTAACATGTGTAATATATAATGAATGGTTTTGAAAATATAAATACATATGTGTGTATAGGTATCTGTGTGTGTAATATATCAACGATTTAGTACCTGGATGCATTAAAGCTCTTCTTTGCCTGTGTAGAATGTCATCTGACATAAATGTCCAACACTTGTCCCACACATATTCTGGTCTACCCATTGTATCTGCTGCCAATAAAATCACAAACAACTTTCTAAGTAACCATCCAGTAGCCCAATAACTACCTTCTGCAAATCCTTCAACGTACTCCTTGTCATCGTCCAACAACCCTAAGGCGAAACATGCCTCGCGATATGTATTATGAATAATTCCATCCACAGTTCTAAGATCATCATAGCTTGTAGCTCCACGTCTCAAATTAAGGACACATCGCAAATAATAAGATTCTCCTGATCCCGACGGCACATACGTTAGACGACCTAATGCAAACCCCTTTTTCCGAGGCACGAATTCTCTTGTTGCCAATTTCCAGACAAACTTTTGAGGGAACTCGGTATAAGTTAAATCCCTTGCCTCGGGGTACTCTGCATTTGCTCTCATCCATGCAAGAAACATACTCTCCTTAACAGATTCACGCAAGACAACGTCACTCACCGTTGCACCATCTTCAAAATAAACATATTGTTCATTATGGAAGTGAAAGCTCAAACGTTCAACACTTGGATTCTTATATTGAATTTCAAATCCAAAAATTCTCCACATTGCCTCACATGGAGAGATATACCGACAATCATAGTACAGTTTTATTTCATCAACAGGTTTCTCAGTGTCATCTTTACCTGTTGTTTCATAAAATCCCGTTGTGACACGATCATGTCCCTTGTTCACGTATTTGAATAAATATTTTATTGACCTCGATTGATTGCACCACTCTACATTAAGATGAGCACCATACCTCATCAATAACGACCTGTTGTGGGGAACAACGTATCTATTGTCAAGCGACACACCACTTCTGACAATTGTTCTTCCATCATTCCGCCTCCTATATTTAGGATAACCTTCTTCATCAACGTTAGTTTGCTCGTTGAAGTTCTTTGGGGAGTGCTTTGAACATTTAGACTGAACCATGCAAGGGGCGTTCCTTGCATCACTGCCACATGGTCCGTGCATCATATGTGTACATACAACTTTAAAATAATCAGGATCGGCCCTTTCATCGGGTATTTCAGCTGATATAATGCGGTCAATGTCTGCTGAGGTGGGGAATTTGTCTTTACTCCCCATGAATAATAATATATGAGCATGCGGTAACCCACGCTTTTGGAATTCAACGGTGTAAATCACTGTGAGCAGTCAACATAACAATTATGTACACACACATACAAACATATATAACCATGTATTTATATAAATATAAATCTACACACATCATATTTAATATACCTGCTCGAATTTCTCCAAATACCTTACTTTGTCTTAGGTATTTGATCAAGCCATCCAACTTCATCTTAAACACTCGACAAACTATATCTGGACGATCTTCGGGATTCAAATTCCTTGAAGAAAGGAATTTAAGAATTTCAGGCCATTTTGGATTACATGTGAAAGTCAAAAATAGATATGGGTACCCTGCCCATCGACATATAGCCATGGCATCCTGATAATTTTGAACCATGTATCGAGCACCCCCTATGAATGTCGGTGGAAGGACAACTCGCTTACCCTGTGTTGACGCATCTCTCTCACCGCTTAGCAAAGCATCTGATAGGCCTTTGTACATTTCACAGCTGAGTTGTTTTTGATGGGTTCTAATATACATTAGCCTTGATGACTCAACCATTGTGTATCCATCGACTGTGAATTGTTGGAATAGTCTCCTACTCTTAAGGATGAAAGAGACCTCGTTTGCTCGTTCATGCAATCTGTAAGCAATAAACTCTCTAATACTAACACTTCGTCGACCGCGTGTGTTTGACAACCTCTCATCAGAAAAAGCTATATCCTCTCTGTACCCATCATCACCATATGGAAACAAAAGCGGATATTGCAAACCCAGATATGCCAGATTTAGCTCATTTATTCTTTTCAAATGATCCTTGAGTTTCAATCATGATATCTCTTTGCCCAAGTGATTCATCAAAATCACCTACCACCAATGCCGCTACCTCTGAAACTGTCGGTAAATTACAACTTCTGGCATCCTTAGTTCTCCTCCCTATTAGCTTAAGGGATACTTTTGTTTCCCCACCCTCAGCTAGTTTATCTTTGACCATTCTAAAGGACTTAACTAAAACGTTATGTTGGTCTAACATTTCCCTTAATGTAGTCACAATATGTGCATGCAAATTGTTCTTCTTTTCATCATCCCTAAAATGATTTAACCAAATAAATAAAAAATATCATATATTTCTACCTAACAACATGTGTGCACGATTATATATGCTTATGAGTTTTAAGGTTATAAAATTACCTCACTGAGCTCAAACGATTAACATCTTCATTTTGGGTGTCATATATATATAGTTGTGCAAATTTCGGCACACTTCCTTCATGGGGTAACAAACTCCCAATGAGGTGATAATTTTGACCACCTAGTTTAAAGATTGGGGGAGATCCACCCATGTTTATTGTTCTATCTACCCTTCCTCCCATGGAAGTGAACGAAAACATGCTCTTGTATGAGCGAATATTATTCTGAAAGTGCTTAGAAACCGAATCTATGTCATGAATGAATTGTTGTAGTTCCAATGGAGGATCCTTTAACTGTGGCAATTTAATTTTCCCTTGAGTGCAACACAAAGAATACTTCGGGTCTTTTTTCGAAGAACTTTGAAGAATTCTTTCTTCATACCAAAACAATGCTCTGCAGTACGCACAATTGTGTGACGAATCACCGACACTCCAATATTCCGCACTGATTAGCTCTGTGACAAATTTAAAATACATACGCTTCTACATCATAACAAATAACTTCAAACATGGGTTTGTGTAAGATAATAGTATATTTTAAATGGTGTAATGACATATCATCACACCTTCAACACCGTCTGATTGGTGAATCAACACGTCTTCTTCTCTTGATGTATCATTACATGGTTGTTGATGATCACGATGAACTCCCAAGGATTCAGACATAGGATTCACAACTGAGGATATGTCTCTTGTAACGCCATTAAATTTCAAGTGAGGAACTACAATTGAAGTTGTTGTAAATAAAAGACAATTGAAATTTTTACATTTTAACAAAAAGTTAGTAATGGCAATACAAAACTATTATTGATAATAATAAAAACAATTATAACAAACAACTTCAACAATACTATAACATAATTTATGATTTTATATAATGATAATAATCTCAATAATAATTTGGATTTTCAACAATGCACAATAAATTAACAAACTTCTTAAAAAACAATGATACATCCGAATAGTATATAACAATAACAATCTTAGTAATAATATTATAATAATTTATCATATTTCTTTTTGTGAAAGATAGTGAAAATGAAAATAAGAATATTACATCATAATTTATAATTACATATTATTTCATATTTGCAATAAGGAAATATGAAAAAAAGAATATTATAACATAATTTATAATTACATATTATTATGTTAATAATAATAACACGGCCCAAATATCTTAGCTCAATATTAAAAATTATAATACTAACTCAGGCCACTGAAACAATCTGAATGCTGAAAATAATAGAAATAATATGCATATAATAATTACAATTACCGTTCTTTTTAGCAGCTAAGACATTAGACAACTCTGTCTCTTCATTTGATGTTGTGTTGAGAGAACAATGCAACGGGGCAGTTTCATGGCGTCGTACATGTTTTCTTTGATTGGGATCACAATTTTCTAATCAATATAAACAACAATTACAATTAATAAAAGCATTTATTTATTTTAATATGCTATTATAGTAGTTTATTAGTCATAAAAATTATCATTATGATATCTTCCCAACCGAAATGAGTTATATCTGTCCGATCTTGGGTTATTTGACCTGTTTTGTTTTAGGTAGAGCTCTGTATTTCTATCTTTTTGTCCCCTTGTTATGAGCATGCGCTTCAAAAATGTTTTACTTAATGAACAACATAAACAACACATTAAAATTGACGATTTATCAATTCCAATCGAGGTTAACATTAATAATAATAATAATAATAATAATAATTATAATTATTATTATTATTATTATTATCAAATCATTCAAATTTATGTTATTGACATAAATATTTGGAAATTCTTTCTCAAATTTTCAGACTAACAATTAAGCTTGATGAATATACCAATATGTAAATATATACACACACACACACTTAAAAATAATAATAATAATGATGATAATAATAATAATAATGATGATGATGATGATGATGATGATGATGATAACAATAATAATAATAATGATAATGATAATGATAATAATAACAATAACAATAATAATAATATTAATATTAATAATTAATAATTAATAATATTAATAATAATAATAACAACAACATTATGAGGCCGTTTGGTAACACTATTTTCGGCTTATCAGGCTTATCAGCCAATTTTTTCACCAAACATGTAACTTTTGTTTTTGTGTAATAATAACAAAAAGTTAAGGTGAAGTTACTTTTGTGGCTGAATTGGCTATTTTTACATATAATTTTTCTTTATTGTATCAACAAAATATATTTTAAAAATATATTTATCTTAAATCAGCAGAATCAACTAATTCAGCCACTACAATAATACCCAGCCCAGCACAATAATACAATACCAGGCCCATTCTCAACCCATTACACAAAACCCAGCCCAACACAATAATACAATACCAGGCCCATTCTCAACCCATTACACAAAACCCAGCCCAACAACCTAACCTAACCCAACCCGTCCTATATAAACCGTCTATACCCACCGTTTTACGCATTTGTTCAGCGGCTAATTCAACAGACCATCGGCTACTCCGATGGCTGCATACCTCGTTTTCTCTCACCCTCTCTGTATTATTATGCTGAACCTCCCTTTGGCGGATGTTTTGTAAACGGTGGCTAAAGTCACGCATCTGCATCATATGTCCATGGTTTGGCCGATGTTTCATTACTGCACCACGACTACGGCGACAAAGGATGTAAACACTTCAGACCTCATGTCTCCTTGATTTCGGTATTTCCCCCTTTTTTGATGTATTCATTTTATTTTATACTAAGGCTGAGTGATACCTAATGATCTCAGACCTAATACTGCTAACTGCTTCGCACTTTCATGTCAATTGGATAATAAGATTCCAATTTTGAAGCACAGATATATACGATTTTAAACGAAAAGTTGTTGATTGTTTTAGATCTCTTATTATTCTGGTATTTTGTTTTTAAACCGGCAGGTCATCTGTTTAATATGATAATGTTGAATATTTAGAGTCTGTTAGTATCTTTAGTTTGGAATTTGTTGTAGATCCATACCAAATGAATGACACGAACGCTGAGTGATGATTAACAAAGGATCTCAGATGTATTCAACCGTATTTGGATTTCTCCTAAAAAAAAATTTGTATCAGTTATTTATGAAGGCTGAGTGATATTGAATGATCTAATACCATATTGATATATGTCTTTTACTTGCATTTTTGTAATTAACACTTTGCCGAATCAGATCTATACAGTTTGTTGGTCAAGTCTTCAAGCTTTCTTTTTCTGTTGATTGTGGTGCTTTTGGTGATCCTCTTCATTGAAGAGCTGTTAGTAAGTTGGCCAATTCTATATGCTGTCAGATTCCCTGCCAGCCACCTAAGTGGCCTTCGGATCTGCGTGGTCTGGCAGTCATATATGAACATGCCATTGTTAATTTTATACTAAGGCTGAGTGATACCTAATGATCTCAGACCTAATACTGCTAACTGCTTCTCACTTGCATGTCAATTGGATAATAAGATTCCAATTTTGAAGCACAGATCTATACGATTTTAAACAAAAAGTTGTGGATTGTTTTAGTTCTCTTATTATTTTGGTGTTTTGTTTTTAAACCGGCAGGTCATCTTTTTAATATGATAATTATTCTGGTATTATGTTTTTAAACCAGCAGGTCATCTGTTTAATATGATAATGTTGAATATTTAGAGTCTGTTGGTATCTTTAGTTTGAAATTTGTTGTAGATCCATACCAAATGAATGACACGAACGCTGAGTGATGATTAACAAAGGATCTCAGATGTATTCAACCGTATTTGGATTTCTCCTAAATTGTTTTTTTGTATCAGTTATTTATGAAGGCTGAGTGATATTGAATGATCTCAGACCATATTGATATATGTCTTGTACTTGCATTTTTTTAATTAACACTTTGCCGAATCAGATCTATACAATTTGTAATCAAACAATAGTATTCAAAGATCTACAAAGGCTGAGTCAAATTTATTTTATAAACTGTATTTTTTATTTGTGTACTTCTGGAAATGTTCGGTTTCAAAGCTTGTTGTTGAGTTCATATATTTTATATGCTACCTTGACACACTACATTTTTTGAAATTAATACATCCATAAATGATGTTTATCAATTCTGTTATCTGTATTTGTGACTCTGGACTATTGAACTTATAAATCAGTTCAGACAATATAAACATATAAAACTACCTTTGTTGGTCAAGTCTTCAAGCTTTCTTTTTCTGTTAATTGTGGTGCTTTTGGTGATCCTCTTCATTGAAGAGCTGTTAGTAAGTTGGCCAATTCTATATGCTGTCAGATTCCCTGCCAGCCATCTAAGTGGCCTTCGGATCTGCGTGGTCTGGCAGTCATATATGACCTTAATACATGTAACCTAACCCATTGCCATACATTCCAGTAATGTAAAGTAAATAAAACCTCACATTTCTACAATTTTTTCAAAAACATCTTTGCATTCCATATAGTTTGGATTTCAACATGTACTGAAAAACCTATGAAATGCATAAACTTATATATTCATCAAACCATTCTTCAGTTGTGTTTCTTCAAAAAAGCATATGCATACAACCATCAACATAACATTACATTACAATCATTACATAGAATACAAACATGGCCTAGGATTATTTGAGATCATACATGTCACACAATTTGCAAAAAACAAAACAGCTTGGCTCTTACATATCCCACAAAAACCATAAGCATATTTCATGTACATAGTATGCATGAATACAGTCATGCCATTTTAAGCCAACCAAAACTCATCCCCACAGTGACGTTTTCATTGAAGTACTTGTAGTTGAGTGTTACAGACCGACCTGATCTTCTAGGTATTATAGGGCCTGCATCTAGGCATTGTTGACATTGTTGGCATATGTAATTCCCAGTATACCTATTCTTGTTTAGAGGCCTCATGCAGTAAAAGTGACCTAAATTTTTATTACACCGATAGCATGGTACCAACCAAAACAGCCCCGGGTGTTTTCCACATGCATGACATTTTGGAGCATTGCATTTTGAACATGAACAACACCTCATCTTAAACAGCAAAGTTCAATATTTGTCATTAAGTTTTTTAGAAAATAAAAGTATTAAAACTGATTTCAATTTTTTTCATTATGTTTAGCATAAAAAAGATTTCACTGGTACTTATATCATTTGTAGATCATTTTGTCATTCAAAACCATAGTAGAAAACATACCTTAGGTTTGTGTAGAAATATCAATGCTCAGACTTTATACTGGAAACAGTGGCAGACTGCTTTGTTTAGATGTTATGGTTGAGCTGAGTAAATGAGTTTCTGAGCAGGGAGTTAATGCATTTACAATGGTATATATGCACCCAGACTGCAGAAATGGTTATTGACCACTGGTAAGTAATATTTGTTATTAATTGTGATATGTACCTGCTGCCTGTGCTCATTTAATGAGCAGACCTACACGCCATCCTAGTATTGGGATCCTGCAGGTTGGTTCATTTAATGCGAGCAGACCATGTGTAAATGTATTGAAAACATGTTTAAAAATGTTATTAATAAAAAATGTCTGCCGAAAAAAGATTTTCATAATTATAAAAATCATGTACTTGGTTTGTATACTTGTTTCCTGTGTATGCTTTTATTAAATGTGCAGACCTAACTGTCATCCTATTTCCTCTGATTTGATAGTGAACTGGTATGTATTTAATGCCTTTCTTATCACTATGTACTCCTAAACACAATAAGTCACTATATATTACTACTTCTTAGTGGTTAATTCTAAATACAGAGTATTCCTTTTACAAAAACGCAACTGCACTTGAAATTTAATTTTTTGAGCAAACATCTTTTATTATACAAAAATCATATATACGGGACATTCTATGTATAAATTATGTTTATTATGTCAAATGATTTGTCAAGTATTACGTACATTGATGCTTCACAATAACCATATGATTGTTTTAAATACGATGTTGCTGATTTTTAACAGTTTGGTTTAAATCAACAACTTCATTTAAATCTTTATGATTTAACAGATTGGTTATAACCAAATGATTCAATCTACGTTTTTTGTAAGAATATTACTTTGAATAAACCTTTTTACCTTCAAACTCTTATATGGCCTATGAATAATTATTAATTGGAAAAGCTTGGCATTTCAAATCAATTGGATGCCTGCGCCCGCATATCTAGGCCAAAAAACTGCTCAACAGCTGCTTTTGTAACCATGTAATTCACGAATTTTAACTGAAATCATGTTTACGTGCTTCAATAAGTGTTCTCTACTTAATTATGACTCTGTTAATTCTCCTTCCTTGATTTCAAAATATATATACCTCATTTCTTTTCTAGCAACAACATAAAAGTCCATTTCAAGAAATGATTGGTTTGAGAAGTTTCAAGTGAAGTACATTGGTTAAATTTTCAAGTGTGGTATAAAGCAACTGCACTTGAAATATAATTTCTTGAGCAAACATCTTTTATTATACCCAAATCATATATATAAGACATACTATGTATATAGATGCTTATTATGTCAATGATAAATATAATTATTTAGTACATTGATGTTATACAATAACCAAATGATTGTTTGAAATACAAAGTTGTTGTTTTTTAACAGATTGGTTAAAATTTAAACTTTGTTTAAATCTTATGATTAATCTGCAGATTGTTGAAGTTCTATGATCAGAATTAGTTAATTGGATATAATGACTCTCTATACTGACTTCTTTATACCTAAATTCTTGCAGGTGTAATTTTCAAGTTGAAAGGTATTTCAATGACTGCCATGTAGAAAAATGTAATAGAAATAGTTCTGGAACCTTAGAAGGTTGCCATTTATGTAAACATTCAAAAAGGTCTGTAATATTATTTAGTTAAAATTAGGGATTGCAGGATTCATCAACCATACCAATTGCTCAGGTATGTCACTTTACCTCTCCTTATTGGCCCTATTTTCAACTCTCATTGTTTGTAGGCTGTCTGTAGTTTAGAACTCCATTTAGATTTGGAAATATTAGAAAACCAATTCTTATTTTCAATCATAGCAAATGTATTAACTTCTACAATAAACAATACAAATTTAGCTTTGAAATCCAATGAATACACTTTTGAAATCAAATAAATACACCTCTCATTCAAGAATGAACATAGTTACAAAATTTTACGTTTCCTAATACTTCAAAACATACTCCGTAGTTAGAAACTTGTTGCCTTCATTTAGGAGTCTCCACACGCCTAAAACTTTTTTTCACCTGCAAATCATTTATAAGTGTGTCAGTGTCATTATAAAATTATTTTATAAAACTTGCCGATATGAATTATGTGTAAAGACATCCCTTAAAGTTAGCAATTTCTTCTCTCTGTAGAAAACCTGCAATTGCTCAAGAAATACACAATCTTTAGAGGACCAAGGTATAATACGTCCACAACATAGCATCATCAAATTAGCACACCACACTATAGACATAATATAGGTTATTTGAAGTCTGTCACACATAGTGTTTCACTTCCAAAATACATACGGCCCCTTGATACAGTTTTCCAAAAAAAACCAACACCGCATTAGTTGTTTCCACAAAAACATCGAAACGTTATCTTCACTTCTTTGCAAACCCAATTACAGTTTTTCCTGCTTGATTTTAATCTTCAGCTTCTTTCCATTCCCATTGCCTGAAAACTCATCATTGAGATTCCTTTTTATCTCGTCATCCAATTCAACAATCACCTCTCTTTGTGTAGAAGCAACAGGCGAATCTGAGAGCTCAATGGGGGCAGTAACCTAGTATGAATAGAAAGAAACTCCATTTTCAGAATTTCGTAATTCAAACCATTATAAACCTGTTAGGTTGATGAGCATTTTACCTCCTTCTCAGCTGAAATCCGTTTTCCCTTGCCCTTAGTAACAGAAGACTTCTCTCTTATCGAGTTGTCGTTTCCTTCCAAGTTTGAACATGAACCAATCTGAAATAGAAAGATTCACTCTAGGCATCATATTTAGATCTAAGCTGAAAATGAACTATTAAAGATTAAAGATTTTTTTCAAATACCTTCTCTGGAGTACACTCATGGCTTTCATTTGATACCAATTGCTCATGATTTCCTTCATACATTGCCAGCACATTAGGATCTCGAATCATACTAACAACTCCAAGGGAAACACTACCTTTATAGGCATTCTCTTCACCTCTCTTCTTTAGCTGTATTTTGAATATTCCCTTTTTGTCAATCAAGCTTTCAATATCTTCTGGAAAACGGGTTGGATCACCTGTTTTCTGTTTTTTTTGCCAAGTTGCATTATGAAATAGAATGAGTGGTCTACATAGAATAAAATTGCCGTGAATACAATATAGATGTTACCTTTTCGACCTCAGCCATTAGGGATGCAGAAGTTTTCCTCATAATCTCAATACATTCCCTATCCCATAGAATAAAATTTCCGTGCCCGGTGTTGTCCATGATGCACACACTGACCTTGTAACTTAATCATTATCAGGTCCATGATGTGTTAGTTTATTTGAAATTCATATTTGTAAAACAATACATTAACCCCAACAACATTATCTCTGGCATCAAATAAGGTGATATTATAGTACCGATAGACTCCTTCTCCTAGTGTCACGCTGCAAGTAGAACACCTGAACCTCTCCTCCTCCGGTACCAATTTTTTGTGACATGTTGGACAGCTTAGGTAGCACCACTCCCGAGTATTTTCGATAGAAACTATCTCACCAAGCACCCAGTAAATCTCCTCCTATTCATTCAAAATGTTTTTGACACACAATGATTACAACCAATTACAAATGCTGCTTACAAAAATCCCTCTAACACATATTTACCTCAGTTGCATTCATCAAATCCTCCATAGTGGTTATGACAACATGACCACTAAGCACATCCCTACTCCTTTCACCTTGTGAGCAGTTTGTGTTGCATGTTTGAGATATGGAGTCATCACCATCCGCCGGAAATCTATTATTTGTTTCATTGTGCAAAGTAAGTTATTGTTTTTTAAAACTTACTATTATTATTAGATTAGATAATTATAAGTCAAAAAATTTATGAATCGTACTCGCTCTGGAACTCTAAGAATTCGGTTGTGTTTCCATTGATGATGAGTTTGGACACATCAAAAGATGAAGCCACACTTAGGGTGCCTGCTTGTAAATAACATTGTTAAGCAACAGTTGATGATACGTTGATGTTAGTTCATATCAAAATTAGATGTTGTAATACCTTGATATCTTTTGGGTCTACACAGTTGAAATATCACAAAAACAGCAATTCCAGGGTTCTCATTAACATAATCCTGATACTGGTTTATATACTTGTTCCATAGAACACAGCCTAGTCTGTTTCCCCTGTAATTTCAAAAAGATTTTAGCCATTAGCATAAAAAATTATTTTCGTACCCATAACATTTCTAAATGAAAAAAAATACTCTGGGTCTGCCATAGTTAGCTCCATTAGCCTTTCTATCTTCCCATTGATGATATGGGTTTGAACAATGCTTTTATTGATAACCTTCCCAATGATATCTGAAACAGTGGAATGGAAACTGTTGTTAGCATAGTTCCATAAGTTATTTAGTTAGGTCTATAATTTTATTTTACCCACCAATGAGAGTTTTATCGTTGATAACCCTTTGGGCGTGCAGCATATCGAAAGGTTGGAAATCGTAGACCATCACAGGCAATTATGTCTTCGTATCCTCCCGGAATTGGGTTTTAGAGATGAACTGAATCAGGTAGGGATGATTTGTGGTCTTCACTGTTTGGTAATTGTCTAGAACTAAGAAGTTCCTTATAGCATAGATCTTGTGCTCAGTTATTATAGTCTTGTACATGGCAATCTGTGGTCTCTTGATTATTGCATGAATCCGATCTCCCTATTTTACAGATTCAAAAGTTAACAACGAACGTTTTATCATATAAAATATTTTTGATAGAAGTATAAATTGTACCTCGGCGTCATGCAAAACCATCTCGAGGGTCTCCCCTCCTTTTGAGTGAGGAGACACCTCATAAGCCCTTACAACCCTAACCTTCAGAGCCCAGGTAGACTTGGTGTGATCAATGTCCTTGATCATAGACCACATCCCCGTTGTAGATGAACCTGCCATTGTTTAGTGTAAACTCTAAATCTGGAATTGCTCGTTTGTGGTGTGTCTAGAAAATCCTTCACTTGGGTATTTATAGTGGTCGGGGAGAGAACAGTTTCTGCCAAGGGGGTATTAACCAAGGGATAATTTCCCAATTAATCTTTAAATTGGGATTGTGGTGTAATGTAAAGATAGTATAGTGCATTTAATGTTTGTGTGGCTCAAGACTTGCTCTGAGATTTTTTTTGTACTTTCAAAGATTTTTAAAGTACAATTTACACCATTTATTTAATCCTCAAATTAGCTTATTTCGAAATGGGGGTGAGACGTACAAAAACAGTCTAATCATAGTACAATTCAATTAATGTTTTTGTGGCTCAAGGTTGTGTGGAGATTTTATTTGCTTTTCTACTGATTTAAAAGTACAAATTGTATATTTTCTTAATAAAAGCAGCAAGCATGTGAAATGGAGACATTGGTTACTATACCAGCATTAAAACTGCATTGTGCTGAACTCTGGCCTGTTTCTGAACCCATGGACAATCTTTAAATCGGGCCTGTGGCGTACAAAATCCTTTTCTGTAATGTAAAGATAGTATAGTGCATTTAATGTTTGTGTGGCTCAAGACTTGCTCTGAGATTTTTTTTGTACTTTCAAAGATTTTTGAAGTACAATTTACACCATTTATTTAATCCTCAAATTAGCTTATTTCGTAATGGGGATGAGAGCCACAAAACTGTCTAATCACAGTACAATTCAATTAATGTTTTTGTGGCTCAAGGTTGTGTGGAGATTTTATTTGCTTTTCTCCTGATTTAAAAGTACAGATTTTTGTGGCTCAAGGTTTGTTACTGTACCAGCATTAAAATGGTCTGAAATGTGCTGACTCTGGCCTGTTTATGAACCCATGGACAATCCGATCCGATTACTTGAAGACCCGACCCGAACTCATTGATGTGATATTTTGAGCGGGAATACTGTGCAAAATTTCTCCTGCTTTTGTATAATAGAAGATGTGTGCTATTATCGATCTTATTAGTTATGTCAAACATCTTGTGTTGTGATAGCATCATTGTTGGATCTCTCAAAGAGAGGGTAACATGCTCGAGTTTCATTCCAATCAAGATTATTGACATTAACTCAAGCAGATACTCTCATAAGTATACAAAAATGCAAAAAAATCAATTTTATTAGTATATCAGTCAATTTTCTTGTAGAATATGTAATTTTCGAATTCATTTTCTTGATGGTGTAGTAATAAAAATAAATGTGATTCGAATTACTTTTTCTAAATGAATTAGCTATAGTTATTTTAGAGGATAGGGTAATCATCAAAACAAATTTTTCATATAGATTTCTTCCTAAGTTTATTATTAAAACATAATTTCAAAAGAGTTTTCCCATAACGGAACATAGAAGCCGTGGACGTCTACCTCTATATGTTTTGTTTATTCCGCCTTTCATGCGGGGGATTGAATTGAGTGTAGCTTTGACACAAAGCAATAGTAGCGTTTCATTGTGAAGCTTGTTCCATCAGTCTCACGTCTATCGTGTCCCTCGCAGGTTTGCGTAAGATTAGGTTTTCCACCGTTGAAGCGTGCGGTTGTTTCGTTCTTGATGCTCGGATCAAGCTTTCTTTAACCAAGGCCATATCTTGGTTGGCTGGTGTCGGCAATATGGAGTCGAAGGAATGTGGTGTTCTTGGTGGAGGCCATGGATTTCGGTACATCATGTGAGAACTTTTCGCTAGTAAAAATCACTGCATTAGAAAAATCGATTGGCAAGTACACAACAACAATATTGGGAGGTGGCACCGTCGATGAGTAGACGGGGAGCGGTGAAGGGCTGAACAAGGAAGAAGACAAATCGGCGGTTCGCCCCCACCTGAAACACCGCTTTGGAGCGATCAAGGTGTCAGGTTTTGGAAGATGATATTTCAAGAAAAAATGGCAGGAGGCGGTTTGAAGTATTTATCAGTTATTTTATTTTTTATGGTCTGATTTTCGCGTTATGTTTGTTTACGTTGCTCTGTTTAGGTCTATAACAAAGATTGGCACTTCTGGTAGCTATTATGACGTTAGAAAGATCTATATGGCCACTGATTGTTGTATCACACCCGTTTGGTGGTTAGTGATTCATATTGCTCTTTCAGGGCTGATAGTGCATGCTAGTTGATTG
This sequence comes from Cuscuta europaea, assembly GCA_945859875.1. Classification (NCBI taxonomy): domain Eukaryota; kingdom Viridiplantae; phylum Streptophyta; class Magnoliopsida; order Solanales; family Convolvulaceae; genus Cuscuta; species Cuscuta europaea. The sequence goes on from CAMAPE010000070.1 coordinate 8,644,273, forward strand.
TGATAAGTTTAATCGTAAGGTTGATAGTGCTAGTTGATTACGAATAGTTGTTATCAATGTTGATCTCTTTGAATTTCATGCAACCATCTGAATCCTAATGATATCATATAAGTTGTTTTTCCTTAAAAAGAAGTTTTTCCGCAATTCAACAAATTCATTCAATTTAACTAGAAGGAACAAATGCATGATACTACGCTCCATATTGATTTAACATCTAATACTACATTAAATGATGAAAACATCATCTCCTTTGACAAACAATCCATTAAAATAGACTACTGAAGTGCAGGGGGAAAGATGTGAACCCTAGGCTCCACCTCCATTTATCTGATCGGGTAAGCAACAAATCGTAGTAGCAATTTTCCTCTGCCCTTATTCACATGTTATCAGTAAGGAGATATTATTTTTCTCTGGATTCATTGGTTTTCCATTGGTTTGTTTTGCTTTGGACCAAAGCTCTTTCGAATATATTGGATCCGTTTTGGTGCAACTTGCCTTGCTGATTCCATTGAGTTTATAACCGTTACAAATTTGGCTGCCACCATAGTTGGACTTAATAAGATCGATTGATGATTGTGATGACTTGGATTGCATCTCATCAATTGGTCTAACTTTGTCGGAGATTATTTGATAGGGTAGTTATGATCCAATTTGATTACTCTTTTAATGTTTTTGTGTTTGGTTTGTTGTGTGACGGTTCTTTCCTTGGCACTGGCGCTCTGTGGTGCTTTTGTCTCTCTCGATGTGGGGAGATGCTCCGTGGTGTAAAAGTTATTTTTGACTCCACCTGTTTCTATGTCTATCTGAAACGAAGAAAGAAGAAGGAATTTAATTTTAACCCATATTACAGCAGCTCGTCCTCCACCAGAACCACCTCCATGCCAAGAAGAGTTTTATGGAAAGGCTTTATTTCAGTAATATCTTTGCTTTGGTGGTACTTGTGTTTATTTTAGTTCGAGTAGTTTTGGTTTGAATATTTGGATATTTGGAATACTTTTGTTAGACAATGTTTTGATTATAATCATTTTAGGCTTAAAATTGTCCATTTTGTGTCTAACGAGTCAGGTTGCTTTATACGAGGTGGTTGACTCTAAGTCTATTCCTAAGGTTTACGATTGGATCTGTAATAACTGTCTGAAGGTTGTCTTGTATGACATTTCGTTATTAATATAAAAATCCGCTCTTTTATGATTAAAAAAGCTAATAAAATTGGAAAGAAGTTGCACGAACAAAATCCATTCAAATATCATCATTTAATTTCTACTACCTTCGTCACATTTTATGTGCCCTACTTTGATTTGAAGCAATTATTAATAAAGTGGTCGACAAAGTAAAGTTTATGATTGAGATTTGAGTATTATAAATTGAATTTTGTAGACCACATATTTCTTTTCAAAAAAGAAACATGTCACTTATTTTGGGACAAGATAAAAAGGAAAGTAAGACAAGTAAAATGAGAGGGAAAAAGTATTTTTTAATAATTTTGAAAATCTAGTCCACGACGACGATGACGTAGCGGTTGTTGCCGGCAGCTCTGGGCAGTGGGCCGACCAGGTCAATCCCTCATCTTGAGAATGGGATTGCAGTGCTGACCGGGGCGTAGTTGACGGCTGGCCGACCAGGGGCCTTCTGAAGGACCTGGCATGCAGTACACTTCCTTGCAAGATTGGCACAATCCCGCGCCATCATCGGCCAAAAATAGCCCTGGACGACGAGACGCCGGGACATGCTGGAAGGGCCCTGATGAGAGGAGTAGATGTCGCAGTGGACTTCCTCCATGGCTACTCCGGCCTCGTCCGGGTGCAGGCATCGGAGGAGAGTGCCGTTGTAAGATCTTTTGTAAAGATTTCCATCCTCGATGGTGTAGCTTGGGGCTATGAGTTTGGTTAGCTTGGCCCTCTCCTCGTCCTGGGGCAGCTCTCTCGAAGTGATGAAGGTTATGATGTCGGTGATCCAGTCCTCCAGCCGATGCTGGATGCGCATGACCGGGATAGCATGGATACTGGACATGCTTAGCTACTCAACCTTGGGTATCTTGGAGATGTATGTTCTGGGCCCATTTCTTCCTCTGGGTGGCTGAGTCCCCCCCCCCCCCCCCAGTGTTGCCCCCCACAATGAGGTGGATGTGATTCTTCTTCGGAGGGGGCTCTTCAAAGTCTTCGTCGTCATCGCTGAGTCTGCCGATCTCACGCTTCTTCGTAGAGGGTCCGCCCCCATGTTTGCCGGTGTTTACCCACGTATTTTTGCACGGGCCACCTTTAACAAACTGGGAGAGTTCCCCCTGACGAATCAGCTTCTCGATAGCTCTCTTCAGCGTGACGCAGTCGTCTGTGTTGTGGGAGGTGTTCCGGTGGTAACGGCAGTAGGTGCCGCCCTGATGGACGACATAGATCTCCTTTTCCGTCCGAGGATCTCGCTCAATGAGATCATGTTCCTCGGCATAATCGAGGATGGAGCTGACCGAATGAGTGAGTGGGGTCTTCGGCCTTTCCATCCTCGGCCGCCATATGCGGTCCTTGTTCTTTCCGCCAGATCCATGGCGGCTTTGTCCTCCCTGACCTCGGTCCCCGACCGAGGGTGCGCCTAGAGCTGGCGCAACGTTCGTCTTCTTGGAGGGGTGTCCTCCATCCTTCTTGTGGCTGTGGAGCTCGTCGACATCAGCGTATAAGTTTCCTCGCTGAAGCGCCTTCATGTAGGACCTTGGAGGGTCAGTGATGAGACTCCTCGCATATGGGGTGCTGCGGAGGCCCCCCCTTAAACAGGACCAAGAGGGTGCGCTCATCGCCCCCCTCGACCACGTCGGTCTCCCTCGTCCATCGGTCGATGAACGACTGGAGTGATTCGTCATGCTGCTGCTTGACGGAGAGAAGATGGGTGAAATATTTCTTCGCACGCTTCCTCCCGACAAAGTGAGTGAGAAAGCGTTGGGCAAGATCCTGTCATGAGTCTATGCTTCCTTCGGGGAGCGCGTTGAACCACTCGTACGCTGGCCCTTCAAGAGTAGAAAGGAACCAACGACAGAGGTATTCATCTGACGCGTTCACCATCAACATGTTGTTCTGGTAGCGGCTGAAGTGCTCCTGAGGGTTGGAGCGGCCGTCATAGGGCTTGATGGCGTTTCCCCTGTACTTCTCGGGAATAGGGGCCGAGAGTAACATGTCAGTGAAGGGAGTCCTCGTCCAGACCTGGACAATGGGGTCTCCTCGTCCTTCGGCCAACTCCCTCTCAAGGATGCTGACCCTGTGCAGAAGGGCATTGAAGCCAGGATCCCTGGATGAGTTGCCCGTGGGGGTGGCGGCCAGCTGCTTGGCCTCCATCTGAGCGAGCCTTCGCTCGAGTTGGGCGATCACCTCGTCCCTGGGGTCCTTGGCGGCCATGGTGGCGCCTTGCATCTGCAAGCGGGCTGCGTGAGCCGTGTTGATTTGATGGCGCGCGTCGTCGGCGTGCAGCTTGCCTTTGCCTTTATCGAGGCGGGGCCGATGCGCCGTCCGGGATACAGACCCCAAACCCTCCCTTGGTGAGCCAGGCTCACGTTCACCCATCCGTCCCCCCATCCTTTCTGAAGCAGGCCGACGGCGAGTGTCACCTAGCCTATTGAAAGCTGAGGCTTTTCCACACGCTGGGGTCGGTCCAGCCCTAAACGGGGAATCAGGGTGGGAGTGGGATGATGACGTGTCCTGAGGCACCACCCCTTCATCGTTGCCTATCTTGATGGCCAATGACTAGGGCTGAGGAGGCGGTGTAGTATTCTCCCCTGTTCTCGGTATTTGTGCACTAAGGACGGTGGGGTTCTGGGCCAAGCTGGCGATGATGGTCGAGAGTGCGGCCTGGAGCTGAGGGTCAACGACAGGAGAAGCCGGTTGCCCCTAGGCATTGTCGCCTTTTTTGCGCGATTCTTGTCCAAGCCGATGCGGGCATCTGGGCCGCCTCCGTTGAGCTTGTTGCGCAGGTCAGTCATGAGGTCGATGGCTTCCTGGAAGACATCCCCTCGGCGGCCTTGTCAGCCGTAGCGTCCTTCTCGTGTCCCCTATTCTCTTGGGTCTCAGGGATGACCTTGTCGACGAGGTTTCGGTTGGACTTAGTTCTTCCCATGATCAGTTAGCTGTGCTTGGTAGCGACGAGGGATGCTAACTTGATTGTTCCAGCTCTCAATGAAAGCACCAAATGATAGAGTATATATTCTAGAGAGAAGTGAGAGCTAGAGAGAGAAGTGCAATAACTCTTTGTAATAAATGATTTGTGAACCCCCTACAACTACCCCCAAGGGAGTATTTATAGAGGAAATTAGGGCTGGGCTCCCAAGTCTTGGGAGACCCATTTACAATTGGGCCACTATTGGGTTGAGTACAAAATATGTAGAACTAATTAAGCGCGAAACCCGGTTCTGGGAGCCCATTGTGGCCGACGGAGCCATGGCGATGGAGCCATGGCCGATGAGGACACCCGGTTCTCCCGGCATCTAGACCGTGTTCTGAGTTGATATCTTTCTGGCCGATGGAAGGCCATCTGGCCGACGGAGGCCCCACTGGGTGACAACTGTGCCTCTCATTCTTCTGAGTATGTGGGTCCTGGGGTCCAGGCCCATATACTCCATCAAGCCTGGTCAGAACCGGACCAAGACCCGGCCCGACCCAAACCGAGGCCATGTCTAGGGCACCCTGGTTCTCCTGGCTTCTGGACCATATTCTGCGTTGATATCTATCTAGCCGATGGAGGGTCATCTGGCCGACGGAGGATCCACTGGGTGACAGCTGTGCTTCCTTTTAGTCTTCTGAGTATGTGGATCATGGGGTCTGGACCCATATACTCCATCACTATATTTTCCTTCCGAAATAAGTATCACTACTGCTATGATTGAAAAATATTGTCATTAATGACAGTAACATTGTCATTTTTTGCCTAGTACTGAAATAGGAGTAGTTGCAATGGCTATTTCGTAAATAAAATCATAATTATTCTTTTTTGGAATTCCAAAATTTGTTACTCTTAGGAAGTATAGGAACTATCCCTGTTACTTGGCAAGAAACATTGAAAGTTGAAACCTGATTAGAGTGAACCCTTTGCAGTTTGTATATCTTTAATGACTTTTCATATTAGGCCCACACTAAGTAAGAAATGGTACGCTCATCAATACATGTCGGCCCGGTCCAAAGCCTAAATTGTTTTCAGGAGTGAAGGATCGACCATCGTCTTTAGCCGACTGTCCATCTCCGTCAACGGCACAGTCCTCTGCCCCCGCACTCCTTCCGCAGCACGGCGTAGCATGCAGCTGGCAAATTCTCTAGGTCTTAAACTTCAATTAGGTATGTTTTGCTAGGCAACTCAAATGTTTTAAACTTTTTAGGTCTCAAACTTCAAACAGCAGCAATATTTCATCTCATTCAGCATTTCAGCACGACCGACGAGGCAACAACCAGTCTTCTTCAACGGTGAGTCTGCACCAGCTACCAGCGTCCGCATATTGGCAGCACCCCTGCGGCCCTGCAGCCCACCACCAGCTACCGCGCGCAGCGCTTTTCCCTGCCGTCCGCCGCAGAGCTTGACTGGCTAACTGTCGACTGCGTCCATCGGCAGCACCTTCACGCTGTAAAGAACTCTGATTTCCGTCTCTCGGACTCACTACTCATCCAGGTTAACTAATTGAAAATTAAATTCCAGATTTTGTTCAAAATAGAAAGGGTTTTAGATTCAATCAATGAACTTATATGGTATGCGTTCAAGAAGTATTTCAGATTCAATTATCAATTGACCATCTTTTGTCCAACTTCAGGCCTTTATCTGGTTTTTAATTTTCAATTAAATGGTATATCTTCATGTTAAAATCTTGAATTTCATCTTATTTTTAATTTATGTCTTATTGTAAAAAATACTTGTTCTGTTGTTCATTATTTTTAACCCAACTTCAGATGAGAAAAAAGTGATAAAATCTGGTTTAGGTTAATGTGACAACTGACAACAACTTAGATTGGGTTAGAGCTTTCAACAACAACTTATTATTGCAAAGATGGTGAATTGATAAATGAATGTGATTTTTCTAAAATACAACTTTGTTGGCAACTTTTTATAAATAGCATTAAAAGCATTTTTGCTGTTAACAGTGGTAATTAGCATCATTATGTTTGTTAATCTTTTTCTCAAAAAAACTACCTCACCAAGAAATCTGATAACCATAAAAATGTTTTGTAAAGAATTTCTGAACATGAATGGATGGAATATGCCATATTACATTATCTTGGCAATGTGGTTGGCAACTTGGTAATATGAAACAATTAGACATCATGAGTCGCACTTGTATGTGATTAAAATTCATTGGTTGTTTAACTAACTTTAACTTGGAGCAGTATTTAAGTATTAACCCCATTTTTTAAAATATGATTGTTACTTGTGAAGATCTTTTTAATACTAGTATTATCTAACCTTATCATATGATGTGGTGGACTTTGATGAAAACTTCTATTCTTGTAAAATATTTGTAACACTTCTTTTTGTATTTTACCTTGTTACAATTGAAATTATTTTATATATATTTTAATTTTTTGGCCCACGCTCAAATGAAATGCTAAATCTAGGCAGTGCATGAGAATGTCATTTGCAACCTTGGAGTCATCTAGATATATGGTGTACATTACTACATTTATAATTTATTTTTATTGTACTAAGTCTATAGACAGTAGTTTCCATTAAAACCACATCCCGGACTTTATTTGTCTCCCTGTTATTGAATTTCTTCGAACTAAACATATCCTTATTCCTCATATTGTTAATTAGCGTTTATAAACAGTTGATTCATATTACTGATTCCTCAACAGTCAGTCATCACCTACTCGATGTGATTTCGCCTTGAATTTCTCGTGCTTGCTGACCTTCAAACAAGATTCCAGAACCAGTAAATGGATGGCAAAGCTCAGGCCATGTCTTTCTTACGTTCACCATTTCTTTCCCGCACGCAAACTCTCTTCATCTGCAGTGCTCGAAGAGTCAATTAGGGCAGCCGTTGAGAACAAACATTATGAGCAAATCCCCGACTTCCTTGCTGCCTCCAACACCTCTCTGCAGACCCACAACCCTTTCTCATTCCTCTCGACCTTCCCGGAAAGTATGAGAATCAGGGTCATTGATGACATTCTGCAGTCGTTTATTCCTCTCCGACCCCGTTATCGTCCTTCGAGAGCCTATTCTTTTCTTCTCTCTTACACCCTACAGAGCTCAAACCCTCTTCCTATAGCTCTTGCGATTCTTCAACGTACTATCCGTTCTGGCTGTCTTCCTCCCCCTCAATCCTACTTGCTCCTTTCCAATGCGTGGATTAAACGCAGGAAGAATCTGCTCTCCGTCTCCGAGATACTCTCAGAGATGAATGCGATTGGATATAATCCAGATTCTGGAACTTGCAATTACCTTATTTCTTCACTATGCAAGGTGGATCAGTTGAAAGAAGCCGTTAGTGTGTTGAGGGGAATGGGACAAGCTGGATGTATTCCGGATTTGGACAGCTATGGGTCTTTGATTTCCGAGCTGTGCGAGCTCAGAATGATTGATGAAGTTTCTGAGATGGTAAGGGAAATGGTGGTGACAGTCGGATTGAACCCTAGGCAGGACATTTTGGTGAAAGTGCTTGAAGCAATGACGGCTAACAAGGAAATACGGAGAGCGGTTAAGTTGGTTGAGATGTTAGAAGCCGAGGGAGTATTCCTTGGATTCGAATGCTTTGAGTTGGTTCTTGAAGGATGCATAGAGTGTAGACAGTTTGTCTTGGCGGGGAAATTCGTGATAGATATGACTAAAAAGGGATTCATACCATACATTAAGGTAAGACAGGAGCTGGTTGAGGGCCTTGCTAGTGTTGATGAATGGGAGCTTGGGATTGCTGTGAGGCAGCGATTCATGGAGCTAAAGTCATAGCTTCTCCAGCACGTATACAAAAATGTGTTTTGGCTGGTCAATGGAAGTTAGGGATTATGACCGAACTTCTCATCTTCTCTCTTTCCATCATCAAGAAGGCCATTTTGTCTCAGGGTATGAAAAACTATTGTCCTTTTATTTAGTATTTACATTATTATCTTGTCAAATTTATTTTATTTTAAGAGAATTTTTCTTGTTGATGATTGTTTTGATGTGTTATGAGGCTTTCTTTTGGATTTTCAAGTGGCTGATCCAATATAAAATCAGTTGTGTACTGGTAGAATATGCAAATAACTTAAAACCGCTAAGAAAGTGAAGATATTGCTTTTGTTGCTTTGTAGTATTAGTTCATGAGAGTGAGCCTACATTTCTCAGAAGTGAAAAACTTGTTTTATACTTCATCTATCCTCAAATCAGCTTTTCATTTATTTTTCGCGTGTTTCTTAAGAAATATGAGATTCTGTGATTGAGATTTATTTAGAAGAAAAAGAAATATCTCGACAACAGTACAACAGAATACTTTCTATTTAAGTAATGAAAAGATAATTTTGGGACATATGGAAAAGGAAAGCAGTATTGTCATTTGGAGAGAGTAGGTAGTACTGTGGTCTGTGGGGATCTATATGACCTTAGCCTATTTTTTTAAATGAAACAACAACAGAGCACTTATTAAGCAGAAGTCAGAGCCTTTCTAGCAAAACAAACAAAAACAGTTGATGATCACATTGTTGTCTGCACCAACATTGGAGTAAAACTTATCTCTTAAAAATTCCACGATCACAGTCCCTTCGGGGACATTCGGTAAAATTGGAACGATACAGAGAAAAATTCCATGATCACATTGTTACTTGAATTTGGTCATAGCTTTGGAGCAACATAATTTTCAATTCACTCCGATCCAAATAATCAAAATATTACCTTAGCCATCTTGTTAGAAAGAATACCTGCAGATTCAATGCAGCATGTATTAAATGATTACTATCTCAGTCTGATCATATGCAATGAATTGAATAATAAGCTTAAGACGATAGGCACAAAAATATTTAGGGGTACTTCCATAAATAGGAGTAAATAAAAGCTAAATTGCAAGAATAGGAATATAAATTTTTAATTTCTGAAGTAGGAGTAACTCTCCCTATCCTACCTTTGCCATATTTTGCTAAGAATATTTTTTATTTATAATATAAAATAAAACAATAAAATACGTAAAAATAAAATTATTCTGCAGGCCTCTCGGCTGCCACCTTTTAGCACTGCCACTGAAAAAATGTCAACATGCAACAATAATGTCATCCTGATGACAGTTCAAAGCAAAATTTGGCATTTCCAAAGAGTAATAATGTCATTTTCATGACATTCTCAATAAAAAAGTCACATTTTAAATACAAGATGACACTTTTCTGGCAGTCGGTGGCGGCAGTGCTAGGAGGTGATTAAAGAGGCCTGCATATGTTTATGTGCTTTAATTATTCATTTTCAATTTTTATTTTTTCCCTATTTCTTTTTTTATTTTCATATTTCTACGTTTTTTATTATAAAAATGTTTTTATTAATTTTATGTTTTTAAATTTAATAAAATTATGATTTTCTTATTAACATATGGCAAGGGTAGCATATGAAGAGAGTATAAATTACTTCTATTTTGAGAATATATAAACTTTAGTCCTATTTTTGCCTTTTGGGATTATTTTAGGGAAAATTCCCCAAATAGGAGTAAATAAGTTTGAAAATTCTAAAATATGACTTACATGTTTTTATTCCCAAAATAGGAGTAATTACTGGCAAGTTTGAAAAATACTGCCATGTATAAAGTCTGGTACTGACAAAGCATTGCAGTAATTAGTCCTATTTTGGGAATAAAATCATGATAGTCCTATTTTGAAATATACAAACGTTTTTAGTCCTATTTAGGGTAATTTCCCATTATTTTACTCCTATGTGGGGCAATTTTGCCAAATATTTATTGTCCTAGGTATGTTTGGATAGAGGGTTTAATCTCTATACTGATAAATAGTTTGTCTAAAAACGAATAAGAGGTGCTTCTAATGTTATACTCCATCCATCCGCCTATCTTTGTCGGTTTGTCCCATTTTACCTTTTTGTTCATCTCATTAAATTTGTCTAATATCATATTTGGTAAATTTTGAGTGGTTACAATTCATTCTTATTTTATTCACACTTTATCAATTCAATAACAAACAACTCAACTTTTCTTTTAATAATCACACCATTCCCATGTCCCAATCTCAGGGGACAGAGGTAATACAATTTTGACAAAAATCTCGCATACAAGTATATATCAATCTAATGACTAAGCAATAAGTTATTCCCCTTCAAATGGGTCCCAACTCCCAACCCCTCATCCTAGCGGACAGTTATGTCTAGGGGAAAGGGAGGATGATTCTTATTCGGTGTGGATAAGGTATGAATACCTCTTTACTTGGCCCCTTACTCTGAGAGGTACTTTATGAGCAATTCTGAGCATTTCTGGAATTTTGCGATTGGCCTGATCAATGACATGAGTTACATCACAAAACGTTCTGTAGTCAACACAGTTTGTTAATCTATCTCCATTATGCCCGAAAATGCGTCACTTCCCTGTAGTTTCTAATTCTGTTAGACACATCTGTCTTTCGTGTCGTCAACGCCTCTAGGAAAGCATGCTATGCAGTATGCAGTATGCACAAATGCTTCAGTCCCTCTTTTGTGCTATTGTTCATTCAAATATTGTTTAAATGTGTGTGCATGCCAATATTGAATTCTCTATTGAATTATCACATACCATACTGATTCAACAAATATTCTAATTCACATTTGGGAGTTTTGTATGGGGGGGGGGGGGGAGGGGGTTGTTGCATCGGTTCAACTTTTGAGAGCGGCCCCTTGTTAAAAATTTGATAGGGGAAGACTTGCCCCTTAACACCCTTGTGGTGGGACCCTTCCGTGGACCCTCGTCTAGTGGGGATGCCCTTGTGCACTGGGCTGGTCTTGTGAATCTATTAATGTCACACTATTGGCCATATTTCAACAGAAAAATCTTCTTTGCTCAGGATTGTACCCATGAGATATTTGTCCTCCTAAATTAGTTATCATTTCAACGTCAATACTTTTTTGCCTCAAAATAATTTTCATTTTAAGAATTAAATGTATATTTTGTTTTAATCTCCCAAATTTCTTCTTGTTGACTTTTCCCGTATTAACTGCTTTTGTTCCTTGAAAATAAATAAGACGCATTTAAGGTTGAATTTTACAGGAATATTAATGTCCCGTAATCATCTTGACTTTATCTATTCTTGAAATTGCAGGTTTTGTTCCATATACGGTCCTTTTCTCTGGATCTTTAATGATTATATCAAATGGTCTGTCTTGTTTGGCCAAAATAAATGCAGAAACTGGTTATGCCGTGAAGGGTATTAGAGCAATACCATATATGCCATTAACTTACTTGATCCACACTTTATCTTGAGAGGAAGTGAAGTGAGGAGCTTCACCTCAGCTAGTGCTCGAAAAATCATCTCAGGCCAGCATTCTTGAGCCGTTTCTTCACCGTATAAAACTATTGTTACACCTTAAAGGATAACGTGCCCTCCAACCTCAATCATATCATTTTGGTACCAAGTACTTAATGTATTTCAATGTTATCCAACTGATGACAAATGTTACATTTCATGGTGCCAAAGTAAATCCTTTCAAACGTGATTAAGATGACTATTGAAATGCACAATAGTGTTTTTTAGCATGTGAACTTCCACTAAAAACCTTTCAAGATTGCTAATATCGTTACTTGACCAAACACATTTTCGCGTGGCTTCTGTCATTTGTCTTGATGTGGTATCTGGTTCACTTGCTGGCCCATTTATATACTGTATAATCGAAATTCGATCACAGTGGGCCCATGGCACCTTGGTATGTAACTTTTTCATGAATATTGGAGATTTGAGACGCTTGAAATAGTTAACAGTTGAGGTACCAGAATAGAGGAATACAATAGAAATAGTTATGGAGTACCATTTGAGCATTTAACCCCACACTCAAACCATGAGTTATGTCATTCCTGTGAATCTGTGACTGCCTCAGTATAGGTAGGCCTGGAGATCAGAGTTGAAGATCATAGCTGTTGGCATCAATAGATACTGCTAGGGGCCTAGGGATCGATCGCCTGCTGGCTGCTGCAAATATATAAATTGTAGCTTACATTATCTTACTCAAATTTTAGCAGCCAGTAAGGGTAACTCTGGCTTCTTCAGCATTACTGTCAGGTCTTCAGCCCTCTACGGCTCTACCCCCATTCTGGCAGTTATCTTCAGTGGTTGTACCTTCTTTAATTTATTTTCAATGGATGCATGTCTCATTCTTATTCCACGTCCATACACATCTGCAACTGGGGTTTTGCTGCTCTTAGCTTTTTTTAATGGAGATGTATTTTTAACTCGGGATTTAAACATCCAGCTTTTGCATCCAACCGTGTTTGTACTAATACCAGAGTACCAGTCATTCAGTCTCTACTCTCTAACATTGTGCAGTTGCGCATCATTGATTTTTGTGGTCGGTTTGAAACACATAAGTTGCTAGTAAAACAATAAGGGGGGAATAACACTGAAAAGTGGAATTAAAATGAAATATGAGATAATTAAACATTTGTTTCACCTTGATGGATTTATTTTGTGTTTGCTCATACTCATTTTTTTCAGTATGAATGTGTTGCCATAGTGAATGTTCTCCGGTGGCCCGGTCAGTGACCAGTCCGGGTAGTCCCGGCCCAGGGGTTCCCGGTGCGGGCGTGGGTCACCCAAAAGTTGAACCGGCCTGGCCGGTTTGGGCCCGGTTCCGGATTTTTTACTCTTTTTTTCAATTTTTTTAACTTTTTGGGTTGGGCTGGCTATTTTGGGCCATTTGGGGTGGTTTGGGGCCGGCTTGGATCCGGCCCGACTTGGATCCGGACCGACTTGGATCCGGTGGCTACCTTGGATCCGGACCGGATCCGGTGGCTACCTGGACCGGTCCTGGGCCCACCTATTCAGAACCAGTGGCCTGCTCGGGCCTAGGCCCCGCCCGAATCCACCCCTAGTTCTCCCCACAATTGTGCATGTTAAATCTAAGGTTCCGTACAAAGATATGAGTCGTGCTAATTAATTCTTTTATATTAAATGTATTATTCCCTCCACGTTTCATAATTTTCTTTCATTGCATTTTTAGGATGTCCAAAAAAAAATCTTCGCATTTTTTTAAGTTATCATTTGTGTGGTTACACTTTCACCCTCTATCCCTCCAACCTAATCATACATTTTCGCTTCATTAATAGAGAAAAGCGTTAGATTCGTCTCCTAGTTTGCATAGAAAATCAGTGTAGCCCTCATTTTTTAAGTTTCATCAATTATGTCCTCCTATTTTATTTTTTCGTCAAAATCGTTTTTTAACAGGTTACCCGCAGGTGAGCTGTAACTTGTTGACGTAGCGCACACGTGGCGTGACATAGCACACATGTGATGACTACAACACTTTTTCCTTTTCTTTTTTCTTTTCAATTTTCCTTTTCTTTTTTCTCCTCTTCCTCCTCCTCCTCCCCCTCCCCCCCCTCCCCCTCCCCCTCCCCCCCCCCTCGTCCTCGTCCTTGTAGAAGTGAGTAGGTGAACGATAGTCACTGAAATGGATGGTGCTCTGTAAATAAAAATAAAAATATGAGGAGGTGAGCCTATTCACAATGTCCTCATTTATATATTTTGTTTTTTATGACCGAGCCTTGATGTCGTTGAAAAAATGTCGAAGGAGTCCGAAAATGAGAAATTTGAACAGATTTCGGCCAGCTACAAAGCAGCCCCAAAAACTCGTTACCATTTGTTCAAAATTGATACAGAGAGTTGTCCCTAGCTTACTAGCTCCGTTGAGGTTTATTCCTTCAACTCGTAGGTCCAACACACGACCCAAGGGTTTCGAATGGAAGAAGTATCGAAGTAGATGTAGAAACAAGCAAGAAGGGCCCAATAAGAAGTCTTAATACGCTGAAAGCGTTACAAGACGAGAGGCCATTCGTCTCTCGCTATGCTACGAGCTGTTACAATGCTATAATGTTAGTGTGCTGATTTGCCATCCTTTACAATGAAATAAATGTTACTATTTATACCGCCAATTGGTAGTTAGATGCGTTGACGTGGCGGGCTGTGGATGACTTGATCCAAACCATCAAATCTTCTGCACTAAATGCGAAACCACCAAATCTTCTGCATTAAATGCGCTTCATGTCAGGATCTTGGCTTCCAACCAAGGGGTGGGGACGTTCGTCCCCATGAGCTTGCCTCATGTTTCCTGCTGGGCCCAAAGTCCCGCGAGACGTGCGTCAGGCTCTGCCCCTGCCATGATCTTATCTTCCCGCCAAGGGGTGGGGACGTTCGTCCCCTCGAGCTTGCTTCTTGCTTTTTGCCGGGTCCAAATTCCTGCAAGACGTGCGTCAGGCTCGGCCCCTGCCAGGATCTTGGCTTCCCGCCAAGGGGTGGGGACGTTCGTCCCCTCGAGCTTGCTTCCTGCTTTCTGCTGGGTCCAAAGTCCTGCAAGACGAGCGTCAGCCGCTGCCCCTGGGTCAAAGCATTCGCCTATATCAGAATACGATCGTCTCATGGGCCTTGGTGTTGAGGTCTGGCCCTGTTGGAGACGAACCTTGCCAGGATAAACGGAAAGGTAACTCGTTGTCTCGTGCCTTCTGGGGACGTTCGTAGGGAGGGCCTTGAAGGTTTTATGGGTCAACCCACATTGGGCCATTAACCCAACAAACTCTAATCAAGTCTCAATAATAAAAAATAACTGCCTATCTCCGAATAAACAATGTTTCCGACTCTATTTGCCGGTCATAGACGGAGAAACAAAGAAGCAGGCAGTATTGAACTTTGATTTTAGTGGACTGGCCCAACCGGGTCGGGCTCGATCCGAGCCTAACGGTCAAGAATTCCAAATAACAAAATTTGGGCTTGGAATTGTGTGGCCCGACTCGACATAGTCCCGTACTGAAGCCTGCCCAGGTAGCCCGGCCCGACCCGGTATCAATAAAAAATTAGGGTGATATCGGACCTAATAATTTTGGATCAGAGCCCGTCTGGTCCCGGCTCGAAGACCCCGACCCGGACCCGGCCTAGTCCACCCCTAGTCACGCCAACATATAACCTTTTGACCGACACGTGACTTGCTAAAAGTCGGTTTTGACGAAAATTACAAAGTAGGAGGATATAACTGATGAAACTTAAAGTACGATGACAGAATTAACTTTATGTACATAGTAGAAGGGCCAATATGACACTTTTCTCTTATTATGAGCGTGATAATTCAAAGTAGGAAGACAAATACTTCTACACCCCTAGCCAAAATCGAGCAACAATATAAGGGTGAATAAATGACCTGAGTCGAGGGTTACTCTAAATCATAACTGCAAAACAAACAATCGAACTCATAATAGGACCTGACTAGGCTGACTTTCATATCAAAGTAAGATCTAAAGTTTGAGTTTTTCAAGTTTTGTTACTATATACTCCGTACTACATATGAGTTATATTCTATGTTTTAAAAACCGACCCGACCCGGCTGGGTTGACCCAGATGAAAACCCGATTTAGTTTGTTCAAAACCCGAAAATGGTCAAAAACCAGAAAATCATGACTGAACCGGGAAAACCTGGTCCAGACCCGGACCCAAGAAACCCGAGAAAATCGGGAAAACCCGGTCCAGACTCGGACCCAAGAAACCCGAGAAACTCGGGAAAACCCGGTTTTGGGTGTTTTCCAAATAAAATCTTTTTAATTTAAATGGCTTTTTTAAACCAATAAAATTGTAGTTTCAATACCCTAAAAAGAAAAACTATGTAATATATTTAATTATAGGAAGTATATTTATTTAAGAATGAAAATCATGCCAATTCTAATATAGATGTACAATACAAATAAAAATATCATTATATATTGTTATAGGATCAAAATTATACTTTTAAATAATATGAGAGTGTATTAAATGCTTAATAAACAGTATTGTTAGTCGATTATTATGAATAATAACTACATTTATTATTATTGTATATAACTACAGTATAATCGTTGATTGGTTTTCCGACGTTGATCAGGTTGAACCACCGGATCCGGGTTGACCCGTGACCCAGTTAATTGACCCTCACCGGTCCATTTTTTACAACATATATAGGTTATATTTAGTAGGTGAGAATTCCTCACCCAATCATGTGCGTTGAGAATATGATGTACTATACACATATCAATGAGGACCGTCGATCTAAAATCAATGAACTGCATACAGAAAGAGTACACATCCACTATAAGGTTCGTTTTTTCCAGTATTTAAAACAAAATGTCCAAAATTCATGGACTGGGAAGGAAGGCAGCAATTGGAATTCCATATTTAGTAAGACAACACTCTTGTCTAACGGAAATTAAAATGTTTTTTAAACGTAGTTTGCGGAGCCTTGACAAAGGAAGTACTCACCCCGTCCCGGTCATTTCTTCCGGTTTTGACCGGTATCGCAAATTTAGGTACTGAGAATAAAGTGAAAATGTATGGTTGTAGTTGTGTAAGAAAAAGGTGAATGAAAGTGAATTACATATTTTTTCCAAAAATGGAAGTTGGAAGAATTAATTGGGACGGTCCAAAAAGAAAACTCGGAATAAATGACCGGGACGGAGGGAGTAATAAACAGCACCACCGGATTGATTCTCGATAATTTGAGCCACAAAATCTATTGCTTCAGTTGCATGTGCAGAGAGTAGTGACCCATTCGGATCCAATTTAGATGCTTAATGTTGGGGGCCCATCTGTTTTTGGATTGGGGCCCAACACCAATTATGCTCTCTTATCTTACTCCTTAATTATGTGCATATCCTTCCCATTTCCTGGCTGGCAACGTACACACTGCACACTAACTAATTCCCCAGGACTTGAGGACCCCCATCCATTTCCTAACCCTTAAAATAGTTGATGAGGGAACTCGGAAATGCGGAACAAAAATGATACTTATACACGTCGGCTTACACGCCCATTCACGAGTTAAGTATATTTTGGCTGGGCACAAATAATGGATTCATTTTAATGAAGGGAAATGTTTGTGACCTCGAATAGTCGGTGCACGAACAATTCACTTGTTCGGTGTCACAAACAATTCTCTTTACTAAAATGAAAAGTAACTGCATGTGCAAAGATAAAGTACACTTGGCGTGTAAATGATCGTGTAAGTCGGCGTATACAAGTAGCATTTTTGTACGCACAATACCCTTCATACCCTGATCTGATAAAATGATGGCGAAGTGTGGTCTGAATTCAATAAACGTTGATACTTTTTGGACTCAATTTTTTAATGTTTATTGGTCAACTTTTTAATATTATTAAGTTATACTGTATTTGTCAATTCAAGCTCTAGATTATGTTGTAGTCAATAATAATAAGGTTGTAGTTACCGTTTTACTAAATTTGTTGAAAATGGCTATTTTAACTTTTTCTTTGTTTTATTTAATAAACGGAGTGAAATGTATTCTAAATATATACGGTACTTCCTTTGTCCCGGATTCCTAGCATAAGCTTTTCACTTGTCATTTTTGGACGTCCCAACTTAAGTTTGCATTTCTATTTTAGGAATTAGTTAGTACTCTTAAATGACAAATTAATTATCAAATATTAAAAATAATACTCCCTCCGTCTCGTTGGAATGTTCCCGGTTTGACCTACACATATTAAGGAAATAAACTTACCAGAGGGTAAATTTTACTGTTTTGACACTATTTCGACACTGTTTGGCACTGTTTCGACACTGTTTGACACTGTTTTGCACTGTTTGACTCTGTTTTGGTGTAAGATAACTTTCCATTTAGTGAATTGAGAACTTTCCAACGGGACATCCAAAAAAGAAAAGTGGGAACATTCCAACGGGACGGAGGGAGTACATTTATAATGTTTCAACATTAATTTCACCAATTTCAATTCAACTTTGTTGAGTCTATTTGGGCATAGTAGTGCAAAATATATCTGTGATCTGTCTACGTACTGCGTAAGCATTTAATTAAGATTGAAGTGGATGATTAGTGATTGAATTAGACAATATATAACTAAATTGGCAGAACTCTTTAATTGGAAAGTGCAGGTAGGGTTCGAGTGACATATTGATAGGGACTATAATTTTATGGATTATTATGCATATCAACCCCTAATAGTGGCAGATTATTGGTTAATAATATGTATATATATTAGTACTTTGATCTTGCTTTAATATCAATGTAATACCAAGACTGCCTATTGTGGGATATGTGGACGGTTTTGAAAATTATATTAAGAGTATATGAGTATGACTTCATATATCATAAAATTAAGTTGTGACATGGATTTTGCAACAAAAATAAAGTTCTCACGTGGATAAGATTATTGTGGAAATTGATCGCTCTAGCTTTTAAAAAAATGTTTCTAAAAACAATTTAGAGCACTTAAAAGTATTTAAACTTTCACTCAAACACTTCAACATTTGCTTTTGCTATGTGAAAGAGCAGAAATAGTTTTAAAAAACATATCCATAACACCCTACAGCTCGTTTACTAACATACAAATATCTTCCTCGACCGGGATTGGTAGAGTTGCTAAATTCTCGTTGGAAATGGTTGAGTTAGTTATATATCCTGAATTGTGAAAATATTATAATTAAGGTATATTTTATTAATTTAATAAATTCAAAAGAATGTGGCCATTTTAAATTCAAAATAATTTAAAAGAATATATGAAAATGAAGATAAAATAGTCCTATTTACTAAATTCAATCATAAATGTAATCTTTTTTAGAGAAAAAATAGCTTGTATTAACATAATCGGACATTTTTAGTCTTTCACTTATTATGTCAATGTCATTGTGAAAAGATTAAAAGTGTCTAGTTTATAATACTCAGAAGATTTAACGTGGAAAACTTTAAAATTTAGGACTAAACTTGTCTTTTGCACAATAATCGGGGACTGAAAATGAAAGAATTGAAAGTTGAGCAATAAAAATGTCGCTCATGTCATAATAGTCGGGTGAGCGAACATAAGAGAATCTTCAATGCGACAATGTGCACGAAGGACATGTGGCATGAGAGAGATAGACCCAAAAAATTAAATTTATGACATTTCTCTCTATTTCTTTTCACCATTTTGTGTGTTTTTGGTAAGTTTTTCTTAACAATGTCAACCACAATGTCTATATCTAAACATCGTGTTTGACATTTTAGAGAAAAACTTACCAAAATTATATAAGACCATTCAAATAACTAATAAGGAGAGGGATATTCTATTCGTTATTTTTTAATTGGATATCTCTCATGCCACATATGCATTGTTCACGTTTTTGCATTGAAGATGTTGTAAGTGTCACCTCTTCTCCACATGCATATTTTGTAAAAACAAAAAGGATGACACCCCATCCATGAGGGCCCCAACCCCGACCGGACGGTACGTTGGGAGGATGTAAATTGGACTATAATCACAATCTGACAGATAGAGAGTGAGACTCTGTCCCCGGTACTTGCAGAGTCCCTGTGCATTTTAGATAGTAACCTCTCATCGCAGTTGTCGAGATTCCAACTCAAGACCTAACCCTTGTGTCACTCCTTCGCTACCGGTTGAGCTAAGCCCACCCGTTCCACATGCATATTTTGTGGATACGCGGATATGTGTGTTCGTGGCAGTGAAATGGTCGTTTGACATCGGCATTATTATACAAAGAGGAGACGGCCTGCATGTGAGGATAGTGTGGAGACAATCTAGGGCTCGAAGGTTAGGGCGTGGAAAACCTTTCACGTGGCTTGTCATCATCTCTACTCCTTCATTTCTACACCTCAATCATCCACCATACGCCATATGCTAGCTATTTCAACAAAATCAATCAAACTTAGCTTTTTACGAGATATATACAAACTCTTCACCATTTCACATGTCTTTGAAACCAAGGTTTATTTGGTTACACACTTTTTCTCTTTTATTAGTTATATACACATTAGTTTACATTTCTTGATTTTTTCACCTTTGTCGACTGTTAAAAGATTAGCTTTCTTTCATCACACTATAATCTTCCACAGGGCCGGTCCTATCCATTTCTGAGCTTATGGGCGGTACACTATTTTGGACTTATATCCATAATAAACAGTAAATCATATTTGAGCAATGAAGTTCATAAAATAAAGACGAGAATCATTTTATTATTATATGGAGTATAAGTTACATATTTGGACAAAAGTAACAACACCAGTATCGAATAAAAAGAAAAAATATTACTTAAAAACGTTTCTCGTAGACCAATGTGAAGCAAATCATTAATAATTGCTTCATAGGCAACCTTCTTTCCACTAATAAATATGACAAACAATAAAATTGCCACATATAACAACAATAATCTTTCTTTTGAAAGGATAAATGAAAAGAAATATTACCACATATTGAATTCATAAGTTGAGAATGATTTATTGACCGTTGATGAATGTCTAAAGTTTGAAGTCTCGAAAGAATGAAAGTTTTCAAAGAGACAAAATGTTTGGCTGCCAAGTGGACTCGAGCAAGAAGATTGCAAATTTGACGTCCTCTAAAACTACTGTTAGGAACTCATATATAGCTTATTGAAATTTGGAAACAAATGAATAATTGGGGTGAAATTTGAGAAAAACGGGATCTAAAATAATTATATGAATTTGTTATGTTATAATTAAATTGAATAAAAAACCTTAAAACCTAAAAAGATGTGAGGACTAGAGAGACGTGTCATTTATTTATGGGATGAAATTTGAGAAAAACGTGCTCTAAAATAATTATATGAATTTGTTATGTTATAATTAAATTGAATAAAAACCATAAAAGCTAAAAAGATATGAGGACTAGAGAGACGTGTCTTTTATTTATGCAGCAACAATTGTATTGCTTTTAAAAACTACAACCGATCCTGCCAAAAATTAATGTATATATTCTGTTTTAAACTTGTCTCTGTTTAAGACTCTTCATTTATGTTTTAAATTTTTAAATTGTCAACAAAACTAATGATTAGGCCTAATTAATTGAACTTAAGAATAAAAAAAGAAGTCTACTCACACTATATATAAAGAAAAAAAAATGGGTCTATTTTTTCCGGGCCTAAGGCGGTCGCCCTTCTTTCCCCCCTAGAACCGGCCCTAATCTTCCATTTTAAAATATATAGGATTAAAGGGATGTTCTGTTCGTTTTATTTTTATTAACCATAAACAATGTGAAACTTTAAAAACATACTCCTTAATAGATATTTATAAGTGTACCTAATAGATCACCTCTTCAGTATACACATGAATCTTCATAAGTTGGGATTGGTCATCTTTGTTTGAAATAAAAATGATACATACAATTTGCACCCAATCTCTTACAATTTGTGTACATAATACACAGTAGTATATAAATACAAATGTCCCCTTTCATTTTTGTCTTTTGTCTTCTATCTATCTCTCCTTTCCCATTCTAACCTCCTCCCACAATACTTCTCCTTCATCCTCTTCTTTATATAAATACTGCTCTCTTTAAAATTGTTACTGTTATTCTATTTATAAATAGCATATTCTTTTTTAGGTCAACATAAATTCAAGAACATTATTAAAAAGATCAAGAAAAAGAGGAGCGCTGTTAATTAACTCAGTGCCAGGACAAAGCAAGAAAAATTAAAAAGTACGGAGCCATTATTAATACTACTCCGTAAATATTTTAATGATTCTGTAGATATATATGATGGGAACGAATTAATTGGAAATTTAGAACAGTGGACATGTTCTGAGGGTAGGAACTAATTTAGGATCCTAATTCAATACTACGTAGTATAGTAGTAACATAATACATGTGGATAGATATTGTCTCGTATCAAATTTAATAAAATTTATGTGATTCTAAATCATTTGCTTTATTTTTATTTTATCAATTCAATATCAATCACGCAAATGACTTGTCTTAATAGTCGTGTCATATATTCATGTCTCAATGTTAATGGGACAAGTATATTCTCCATCTTTCTCTAATTACATTTCTCACTTTCCATTTCGGGTCGTCCCTAAAAGGCCTTCTTTCTTTATTTGGTAAACAAAGCAGTGCAAAACAATGTCAAACGTTATCCAAACAATATCATACATTGTACATCCTTCGTCCCTTAAAACTTTGTCATCTTTCCCCTTTTGGATGCCCCAATAACTTTACCAAATTCTGTTTTAAGTAAAGAATTTGTGATTCTAGTTAATTATTTCTCTTATATAAAAACTTTCATCACATAGGTTTTATTTTATTAATCCCCGTGCCAGTTAAACTTGACAAAGTTTTAAGAGACGGAGGGAGTAGCAGGTATATTTTACATGATGGATGGATGGGTAATTTGTCATGGTAGGTAAGGTAATGAAAGTAGTTGGCATCATGATGCCAAAAAAGAAGTGTGATTAATTGAAGAATGCATGTGATGAGGCATTATTTATTGGGTACGTATGAAGGCACCGTTAATTGGCCTGGTGATCTATATCATTACACATATTCATCCATCCGACGGCCGGCCCTCAAATGCACGTGCATGGCAGTCTACGTACACTCGAATGTTCTCTTCTGCACTTCCTCTTCTCCTTTTCCCCATTTTTGTTCAAATTTCCATCACAATAATAATAACTAATAATAATAAAATTAATACATATGGAGTACTATTGTCATTACTGTACTAATTCTCTAAAACTGATAATTAGTATTTCATTCATTATCCAAAAAATCCTCAAAAAGGAAATTCTCATATCTATAAAAGGAAAACACTTTTAAGTAAAAACTCTCAAATAGGTTCACTGTTTGTCCACTTTTCTATTTAGTTTGACATAAAATAAAAGTATGTGTACTTGAAAATTCAAAACAAAATTTTATCTTACATAAATATGTCCGTAGATCAAACTTATATTTTGCGATAAGGCCTTTTGCCCTTTCTCTGCAAGTCCATAACCTCTATCATGATTCATGAGACAAGTGTACTATTCATGGTGGCTCCTATTGTCCTATCCATTTTCTTTTCCATTATTTCATCTAAGATTTAGGGTGTGTTTGGATCTAATTCTTAAAATTGCTTCTGCTGCTTCAGGGAGCAGAAGCAGAAGTTGGAGTGTTTGGGTGAAAATGCAGAAGTGATTCTGGTGCTCTATCTAATTTACTCCTAGAATCAGTTTTTTTAGAAGCTGGGGGTAGCAGCTTCTGAAAATTGATTCTGATTCTACTTCTACTTTAAAAAAAGAAGCAGAAGTAGAATCAGCTCCAAACACCCCCTTAGAATTTTATACTGAACTGTATGAAATGAGAACTTCTTGTTCTACGCACAACACAACTTGTAAACAACTCTAGTTTGTCTATACATGCAATTAATTTGATAAAAAAGGACAGAATTTTATACCAAAATACACGTGAACACATGTAATGTACAATTTGTGTAAAATTAAAACCGGAAATCAACTAAATAAATTATTGAAAAATAATGTGCTAAAAACATGTATAAAAATGCATTGTTTTTCATTAGTTATTTAACCCTCTTTAAATAAATAAGTGGAAAAAAATTATGGGCCAAAAACATGTATAAAAATGCATTTTTTTTCAATAATTTATTTAACTGTCATTTCAAATTTCCTTTCAAAAAGATGTCTTTCCAAATGAATTTTAAACTAAAATTTTGTGGATATAATTTACATTCCATGGAGAACATGATTACAAAATTTCAAAAAAAAATCTACTCGGAAGCACCTCAAACGAGACGACACTTCCGGTCAGTCTAGATGTATGAGAACATTACTCCCATTACACGTTTTGAATAATAATGTTTTTAATTAATTGAATTGAAATTATTTGATATGGTTTAATTTAGTCTGATCTATTTGTGTCTGGTATGATTTGTTCTAATCCGACCTAGTACGTATATGTTTATTTCATGTGTAATATATAATTGTTGAATTAGTTTAGATTCATCTTATTCCGAGATGCGGTCAATTTATATAGTCAAGAAAAAAACAAGTACGACTCTCACTCCAATTATGTGGATATATATAGCTACATACAAATAACTACTTTACTGAATATTTTAGAAATAGCTTCATTAAATTTGAAATTAGACACCTAAGCTACAAATAAAATTCTATCAAAACGTTAATAAGTTACTCGTACTACGTAATTTGGATGTGTCAATTGTCATTGTGTTGGTGATTGCTCATTATTAGCAATGGTAATACTTGATTACTTATATATAATTACTCTCTCCGTCCCCCTATAATTGTCCAGTTTTTCCATTTTTGAATGTTCTCCTATTATTGTCTCATACCATATTTGTTAACATTTGTGTAGCTCTAATTCATTCTCACTTTATTCCCACTTTATCAACTCATTATCAACCACATAATTCTACTTTTTTTAAAAATCACACCACTTTCTTCCGTACCAATATTAGAGGGACGGAGGGAGTATTATTATCTGGTACAATACGTACTCTGATCAGAAGCGTGGCATTTGAGATAGTCCAAAAGGTTGAATCACTGACCTCAAAAGCCCATTACGCTCTGACTCGATAAATCATTTGAGAAGTCGTAAGTTACTGTGACTCAATTAGTTTAATGATAGTAGAATTTATACTCGTAGGCACCAAAAGCTCCTCTTTTCTAGTTTATACAAAATGAAACAAAGCAGATATAGAATGATAATTTTTAGACAATAAAGAGTATAAAATAACATAGGGTAAGAGACAGAGAAGAGAGAAGGGGAAGACCCAAACAGACTTGGATTAGAGGAATCAGAACTGATATGCGTCTTCTTGGGTTGGATGAGAGTACGACTTTGGAGAGAGCAAAGTGGAGAGCGCACATCCGTGTAGACGAATGATGTTTTTCTACCTTTCGTCTCTCTTTTCTTTTATCATTTACCTTCTCTATCTTTGTATATTCTTATGTTATTTTTATATTCTAGCTTTTTATGCTTTTTTATCTTTTATCTTTCTTATATTCTTGTGTTATTCTTATCTTATATTTATTTATATTTATTTTATTCATTTTATCTTATTTTTTTCTTCTTCCCTTTCTTGTCCATCTTCTCTGTTTGGCATCAATATCATTGATCGATTCATGTTATCTGACTCAAAATTCTTTTGGGATTAAGGCTCGGATGTTGTTGTTGTAGGGTAAAATCTAGTAATATAGAGGTGGTATGAAATACTCCGTAGTAAAGTAATGTTTCCATAAATAGAAACGGTGAAATTAAAAATGAATAATCGATATACACGGCTACTAATATTCTCATTTGCATGCATTAGAAGTTTTGTATATTTATATAGACAACATCAATACATGATTACAGAAAATGCTATACGAAGTGGTTGGGACTAAGACATGAGATGTCTACCTTGCTTAGTTCGATCAAGTGGATCATGAAGACGTATAGAGGTTCGACGTTGAAAGCAAAAGATGCCCTCATTGCATTTTGTGCAACTGTGTACTCAATTTGGCACGCTAGGAATGAGTGCAGATTTGATGACAAAAACAAGACGGGGGAGGAGGTTATTGTCAAGGTCAAACATGTGGTATATAAGGTACTCTACAGCATATACCCACATGATTTGATCACATTTTGATGAAATCACAATAGACTCATTGGAGAGCCTCGGTACATAGATCCGAAGTGTTTGAGTGCACGCACCTAGCCGCATTTCTACTCTGTTCTTTTGACTTTCTGGGTCGCGGCATATTGAGCCCTTTGGCTATCTTTTTTGTGATGATTGTTTTGAATTGAAAGCTTCTTCCAATCCTCTCCTATCTTAACAGGAGGGGGTGGGGGAGCTTTAATTTTTGTAACCTTTACTGTGGATGATATATATATTTACGGTTCATCCAAAAAAAGAAAATGCTATAAGAAGTAGAGTGAAAGAATGACCCATCGACCATCGTTTTTACCATTTTATTAATATATGGTGATCCAGAGTAATCTTAGGTTCTCAAAAAGAACTTCAAACTTTTGAGAGAAGTAAATTTGAGTAGCTCGTACAATTCATTAGGTTAGCAACGATCATTCATAGATCGCTTATCGCTCTTAATTAATGAAGCATATTCATTGCGCGACCGTTCAAATAATTTAAAGTTCTGGCTGAAGTGGCTGCACTGACTGATTCTGTTGATATAAGAAAAAATTATATTTAAAATATATTTTACTAATAAAAAAAATTACATGTAAAAATATCTAAAAATTTCGTCTACAGTAATTTTAGCCAATACAGCCAGAAAAGTAACTTTTTCTTATAACTTCAGCTAAAAATACCTTACATTTTCTTATTATTATACCATTCAGCGCGCGAAAACAAAAGTTACGTGTTTGGTGAAAAAATTAACTGATGAGCCTGATAAACCTGATAACAGTGTTACCAGATGGCCACACCCTACTAAACTATACCAATTCAATACTCCCTCCGTCCCGAATTGAATTGCAAACTTTGACCGGCACAAGGATTAAGGAATGACAATAAATGATGTTTTCTTTTTACACTTTTGCTCATCTTCCTAAAAGTAGATGTCTTTAAGTTAATGGGGAAAAAGTAAAAGTAACGGTAGATTTGTCACTTTATTCTTATTTGCATACCTAAAATAGAAAATGGAAAATCATTTTAGGATAACCAAAATAGGAAATTTTGCGAATCAAATTGAGACGGAGGGAGTATAAAATTGACTCAATTCAAACAAATTCAACGAGATCAAATGAGAACATACTTTGACAATGGTAAAATTCACATCATACAAGATATTATAACGAGATACTATAAAAACACACACCAATTTAGATCAGACAACACAGAACCTATTAGAGCACTAAATTAACTTGAAATCAATTCCCTGCACCATTAGTTAACCGCAAGCAAAAAAAAAAAAGAGCGGTACGGTGTTTGGATCTGATTCTTAAAACTGTTTCTGCTCCTTTAGGGAGCACAAACAGAAGTTGAAGTGTTTGGGTGAAAGTGGAGAAGTGATTTTGATTCTCTAATTTACTCCTAAAATCAGTTTTTTAGAAGTTGAGATGATGACCGGGAAACTGATTCTCAATCTCACCCAGAAACGACTGGACCAAATATACACAAAGCTAAACTAGTTGCTAGTGATCGAGTAACTTTTGGTGCTACTACAAGGGCACGTGGTGTCTGATTCCTCTGGGTTAATAAAATATTGCTGCTTTCCAGTTATACAGTTGGGTCTCAACTTCTCTATATACCAGCTGTTGATAGCTGTCCCAATCTTCTTCCCCCATGTGACATCCCCTCCCCCGCCCCCCCACCACCCCCACTACCCCATTGCCTTCTGGTCGGAGCCTAGATTGACTTTAAATCAATCCTACATTCTTACCATCTACTACTTTTATTATAAAAAAGAATGACATCTTATCTCCATATCGAGAAGATATAAATTGAGTTTTAATCACAAAACTGACAAAAAATGAGTAGGGTCTCCGATCCAGATACTTACACGTGCATTTTTACATAGTAATCTTTCATCATAATTGGCGGGATTCAAATTCAAGATTTACCCTTTGTGGCATTCTTTATCTACTTGTTGAGATATGCTCACCGACTCTGCACGTATTATTATTGTATCTATTCCTCCATAACACGTACAAAAACTTGTGCATTATAAATTAGTTATTTCTTCGATCTTCATGATTGATTTATATAATTACATAGATTGGCTCCTTAATGAGACTTGCATGCATGTTACTGAGTATATAAAATCGTACGTTAACGTGATTACATACGGAGTCGTACGTAGTATTCATTAGTAAGTGTTTCGTATTTCTGACACTAATAAATTTGCACACATTCATAAGCTAAGAAAGCTCTATCCATCAGCAATGGCTCAATTACCTCCGAGAGCTCCAAACGTGACACCCACTTGGCACGACTTTTCTCTTCAGAAGCCGCCGGCCACGGCGGTGCCCTCTCTCACGCCGTCCTGGGTCGACGAGTTCCTCGACTTCTCGTCCGTCAAGCGCGGCTCGCACCGGAGGTCGATCAGCGACTCCATCGCCTTCTTGGAGAGCCCGATGGCGGAGGAGTGCCGGCGGCTGTCCACTCCTGCCGGCGGCGGGGGTTCCGGGATGAATGGTAACGAGTTCGACCGGTTCGACGACGAGCAGCTCATGTCCATGTTCAACGACGACATCGCCAATTCGGTGGGGCCAACCAGCTCCAACACGTCGTCGCCGTCCGATCACAACAGCAACAGTAACGATGATAATGTTAAGCTGAAGAACGGCGGCTCCGACCACCTCCGCCTCTACCAGACGCCGCCGCAGTTCAAGAGGGAACCGGAGGAAGTGGAGAGCTCATGCAAGTCCGAGGATCAAACGAGGACCACAGCAGCTCATGATGCGGCGGATTACTCATCGGAAAAGATAGTTGATCCAAAAAGAATTAAGAGGTAATTGGGGAATAATTAAACACTAATGGCTTTTCATCATCCCTAATATACTTAAAAATTCATAATGAAATTCTTCCATGCATATTGGTATATGAGAATTAGTACTCCGTTTTACTCGTATTTCTTTTATACAAATCCACTAATTTCACTTTATTAATTTTAATAAGTATTCATTATTACTTTGTGGTTTTTGTCTAGTTAACTAGTTAACCTTTTTTCGGTAATGACAAATGTATCACATACTATAGATCTCCATACATTTTTGGATTAATTTATATTTCTACTTTTCTACACACCTCTATATATCTCCTTTTAATTAGGGAATAATTATCTCAAATATGACATTTATTTCTACTTTTTGGGTTATCTCAAAATGAATGTTTTGTTTCTTTTTTTTTTGACAAGGAAAATATGTTATTCCTATCATTTCACTTTATTTCAATTATAATTTCTACTTGTAATATCTATTTAATTTGGTAATACGGGTAGATTGAAATTGTTCATATTATGGTGGAAATGTCTAAATTAAAAATAGCTGCTGAATCATACTAGTAGAAAATATGTACATATTTTATTAATAGAATATAAAGAAACATATATATATAAATCTCTGAAATAGTCATTGCGATTTGCGAGTGTATTCAGCCAAAAAACCCAATTTCAGTCATATTTATTCCCATAAATAAGAAAATTGAACCTAAATTGAGTAAGCTAGCCTATAATTACCGGTTAATCTAACATTTCTCTTAGTCTCATACATTAATAAATGGTCTATATATAATGTTTATTTACGTTGGTTGGATGTGGAATTGTGGATGACCAAATAGAACGTATTCTAAAATGTGAATTTGAATATAAGATCATATGTATTTTGTACAAATAAGTGGCCGATTAGTTAAACCAAGGCATCATTATCATAATTGTGAAAATTATGTATAGTGTTTTCAGTTTTGATGAGGAAAAACTACATTCATTTTAGGCAACAATATCTTTTTCAAGTAATATAATACTACATCCATCCTGCTATGATTGTCCCATTTTACCTTACCAGTCCGTCTCATTAAGATTGTCCTATACCAAATTTGGTAAATTTTGTGTGGCTCTAAATCATTCTTACTTTAATCTTACTTTAACAATTCAATATCAACCACATAAACTATTTTTTATTAATTTGCGTGTCACTTTTTTTGTCTCATTGATAGCAAGACGGAGGGAGTATGCAATATATATGCCTACATAACTTTTTTCTTTAAAGCTCAAATTACATATCAAAAAGTCTCCGCGAATGAAATATTATCATATTATGCATATATACGTATATATACATACTCCGTATATATCATGTACTACCTTCATCTCGTAAATAAGTTCCCACTTTCCTTTTATGGATTTCTCAAAAAGTTCTCATTTCTACAAAAGGAAACCACTTTTAACCAAAAAGTCACAACTACCCTTACTTTTTACCCACTTTTTGTTTGATTTGACATAAAGTAAGGGTATACTTGGAAAGTCAAAACAAAACTCTACCTTACATAAATATATATGTAGGTCAAATTAGGAACTTCTTTAGGGGACGGAATGAGTATATATATATGTGAGAGAATGAGATGGACTTGTGACAAGTATTTGGGCACCTTAATCCACAAAAAGTCAAAAAGTATTGCTCATATCTACATGTATTTCATTTGCAGCTTAATTATTGTAGCACGTGCGCTGCATATTTAAATGATTGTGACTCATGCGTAATTACGGAGTGAATTGCAGCTTAATTATTCTAGCCCGTACCACAACCCATGCTTAACAAAAATGTTTATACATTAATTTAACAATAAATACTACGTATAAATGATGATGATTATTGAATTAATCTTGTGATTAAAATTGGGATTAGGATATTGGCAAACAGACAATCAGCACAACGATCCAGAGTGAGGAAATTGCAGTACATATCGGAGCTAGAGCGTAGTGTTTCCACTCTACAAGTACGTATACATTCCTTCTTTTTTCTCTTTTTTATTTTCATTCCTAATCTCTTAAAACGTATTAATGTTGCAATGTGTTATAGGAGTACTACACAGTTATAATATGAGTCAAATTAGTTCCCCAAAAAACAAGGATTGTAAATATATTTGCTAATTACTTCTTAATTATGAGAATGTAAACTTCATTTTGAGACCCCCACAAAATACTCACACGGGTAGCTCTATGGTGATCGAGTGAGAGAGTTGGATTGTATTCTCATGT
Organism: Cuscuta europaea; assembly: GCA_945859875.1. Lineage (NCBI taxonomy): Eukaryota > Viridiplantae > Streptophyta > Magnoliopsida > Solanales > Convolvulaceae > Cuscuta > Cuscuta europaea. Next base: position 8,674,859 of record CAMAPE010000070.1, read on the forward strand.
TCAAATCACGACAACTGTACTAGAGAAGTTTTCGTCCGGTGTGGGCGAAGACCCTGAATTTACTCCTTCACTATTCTGGTATTATATGGATAAAAACTAAAAATCCATATGAACTTTTTTGTGTCGCGCTAGCTATTTTAGAGTGGGGAATATGGAAATATCCATCCCTATAGAAAAATTCTAAAGGTACACACTTTTTTGTGTACACACTTTTTACACATGTCCGTGTAAGGTTTTTTTATGTCTATCAATCAATTATCTATCAATCAATTATCTTCTTGAGTGTTTAATTGTATTTTTAATTTGATGATTTGGTTTTGTAAATGGTGAAAAAGGCGGAGGTTTCAGTACTGTCACCGAGGGTCGCATATTTGGACCACCAACGTCTAGTTCTGAATGTAGATAACAGTGTCCTCAAGCAAAGAATCGCTGCTCTTGCCCAAGATAAAGTCTTCAAAGATGGTAATACCCTCCTTCATATTACCTTCATGGCTTCATTCTAAGAAAAGTAAATATCATGTAACTAAGATTTATGCAAAGAAGAGAGATTTACTTAGAAAAATGACAATGTTTTTTCGGAAGCCAAAGAGGTTGATTACTCTGTTTTGTACATTATTAAATCATTACACTTTGTTTATGTACGGGAGGGGTTGACTAAGGAGATATAGTAGTGAAATACTCCCTCCGTTCCTAAAAGTATTGCCAAGTTTGACCAGCACGTAGAATAATAAAATAAAAACTGTACGATAGAGATTTGTGCAGAGGAGAGAAGTAACAAGAGCCACAAATTGATTGATTAAAAGGAAAAGTGACAAAGTTTTTGAAACAATCAAAAAAGGAAAGTTGACAAAGTTATAAGGGACGCAAAAAATTTCTAGATCTATCTAAAATATTTATTGGAAAGAATTTTGTTTAATTGGTTTACTTGAATTATTAGTTAAATTTGATAAAAATGGATGGATGCAGCTCACCAAGACGCATTGAAAAGGGAAATAGAGAGGCTGAGGCAAATTTATTACCAGCAGAACTTAAAGAATGTGGAAGATAATGGTACACAACCACCCCTGGCTGATCAATCTAATTGTTCTGAAAAGAAAGAGCAACTTGCCCATTGATGAATTGAAGGTATATACTACTCCGTATATATTATACTGTATATCCATACATCTCCATTCTTCTGTTTTAAATTCTATATTAATGATCGTAAACAAAGATAGTGTTCAGAAATCAAAAGTATCATGAATATATAGATGGATTTAATTTGTTATTATTATTATTACATTTTATTAATAGTGTACGAACCAACAACACATGCCCCCATCCCCACTCCAGAAAACAAGAAATCATCATACAATGTAGGGCCCTCCATGTGAAGTTCTTTATTCCCTAATTAAACTCCATATATTAACCAATGGTTATTAGAGAAACAATTAATTAAGAATCTGAGGGTGAAAGTTGAAATATCCCCACATTCCATCTTATATCACAGACCGATTATTTTCTATAACAATACCATTAACTCATTAAAGTGAAAGTAAAAATGTCAATTATATGTCCTGTGAAATCCTTTTCTAATTAAACTTATTTTTACACTAAGTAAAATAGGGAAGAGTGTGATGAGTTTCAATATGATAATAAGTTGAAGGGTTAAATTAAATAACAATGCAGGAAATTAAAGAGAGATGTTTACAGTGGAAGAGAAAAGGAAGAGTAGTGCATTTATGTATGACAAGTGGAACCTACAAAGAGTTTCTATGCATGGGAGGCAAGATAAGGTTACTTAGATGTCTGCAGGCAGCCTCCCCCCACCTTGCTCAAAGGAGGGACCATCAATCCCACCATTACAGTTCTCTGCAACATTTGGGCATGGGTAGTTGATGTTTTGAATTTTGTGTTTCTGAGTGTTTCATTGGTTTTTTAATTGAAAGCCAAGTGATTCTGTGTTTTCTGATCCATTCCCATATCTCTGTAACTCTTCTTTTTCTTCTTCATTCATTTGATCCTTTCTTTTGGGATTCTTTGTATGACATATTAATGAGCTCCTTTGTCAAAGGGAGGAAAAATTGTAAATATTCAATCATTTGTTAGTATAAATGCTCCACATTAATAATCTTTAGAGTGAGGCTCAGAAAATGCCAAAGCATCTTTCAAGAGAATCAGGATATTATTGTCAAGTCCATATTTGATTATTTGTATCCAATCCTTTCACTAAATATATCCATACCTCTAGCTTATGTGAAATATATAGTAATCCTTGTCGTCACTCAAGTTACAAGACTTAATATGAATTGTTCTAAAAACAATTGCTTTCACGTTCCAAGAAAGTCATATTTGCAAAAAAAAAAAAAAAAAACTGTCACAACACTGCCGTAGCTGAAATAATGAAGCAGAAAACCTTACAAAATTGGAGTGCAAATGTGTGCAAAACAAGAAACTTAATGGAGCACATCAATGAAGGAAGATCATAAAATGGTGTTGGTTGACCATTACAGAAACCAATTACGTGGTGTACAGAATGAAGCAGAAAACCTAACAGAATTGGTAATGCAAATATGTGTGTGCAAAACAAAGAGCTTAATGGATCAAAGAGAGAAGATCATAGAATGGTGTTAGTTGACTATTAGAGAACCCAATTAAGGATGATTTTGATTGGACTGAAACTTTTAAATCTGGTTTAGTCTGATTTGTTTAAGCTTGGTCTAGTCTAATCTGGTACATGTCTAGTTTCTGTGTATTTTATAACTATCGAGGTCCAGTTTAATCTGATTTGTTTAAGTCTTGTTTTGTCTGATCTGCTCCGGTTAGGGATTGAAAATAGTCCAAAGTAAAACCATTACTAGTTTAATGACTTTAACAGCTGGACTCAAACCAAAGAGCTGCAGGTGCAAAACAAGTGATCACCAAAACCAAACACAAGTAATTCAATAGCACTCTTTACCACATTTAATTCATAAAAGACACCATTTTTACCTCTTCTTGCTCCTCATCAGAAGGAGCTTCTCTGCGTTTGGTTTGAAGCTCTTTGAGCGCATCAACCTAGCTAGATAATGATTTTACTTTCCCTAAACTTCTTGTACGTTTTGGCAATAAAAAGGAGGAGAATTGTAGTTGCACTTCATCGAGCAGCAATCTCAATTCCTTCTCTGAAAGTTTAAAACAGAACAGTAGCATGTAGAATTGATTTTGTTTGGGTGAGAACTACTTACCGCTATACCTGCTTGCATTGGAACTCGGATACATATCTCCATTAAATTGTTCAAGCGTAGACCAATGAGAGGTTGTAGTATTTTGTTTTAAAATCAGCTAAACTATTTAGATAGTTCTATTCAAAACATGGCCAGCAATTTAGTCTCTATAAAGGAATGCAAGCCGTAACGAAACTTACACATAACGAAACTTACAAGTAATGAAAATCACATTCTCACTGCCTTAATCAGGGTCGGGGATATATTAACACTATCGTATTCATAATCATTGGCAAAGAACTAGTATTAAATCCTAGTAAAGCGTTTAGGTGAATCCTGAAGCATTTGTAATCCTTTTAAACTAAAATCAAAGACGAAGTCCTGCACATTTATATACTTAGTATCCAAATCCCGAACTTTATAATGTCAACCATTTCCCTGCGAATCGACCCGGCATTTTACCGGCATTTTATTACTACTAGGAAGAAGGGCTTTTGTTTATCTGTACTAGCCGAGAGAAGATTGAATTGTCTGTTATATACATAAAAGTTGTGCAAAAATGTAATTTTGTTGGGATGTTGGTTCTCCATGTTAGGTTCTTTTTTTCCTAATTAAACTCGATGTACTAACCAATGGTAATTAGAGAAACATTTAATTAAGAAGATGAGCTTGAAAGTCGACATATCCCCAAATTCCATCTTAAATCAATCCATAATATCACTTCATCATCGTCATTAACGTGCATGGAAATTGGAAAATGATCAATTATACGTCCAGAGAAACTCATTTGTAAGCTCACTTTCAGGGAAAAAGTTTGATGAGTTTCAATATGATAATGAGTTGAAGAGATAAATAACGATGCAGGAAAGAGAGAGAGAGAGATTCAGAGGAGAAAAAGAAGAGTTGTGCATTTATGTGTGTAATAATGTCAAGTGGAACCTACAAAATGTTTTCTTTGCATGGGGGGATAAGGTTTCTTGGATGTCTGCAGGCAGCGGTTACCCCCACTCACCCAAAGGAGGGGCCATCAATCCCATTATTACAGTGCTGCTCTGCAACCTTTGGCCATGGGTAGTTTGTGTTTTGTATTTGGTCTTTCTGAGTGTTTCGTTTGTTTTCTAATTGAAAGCTATGTCATTCTGTGTTTTCTGATCCATTCCCATATCTCTGTAACTCTTCTTTTTCTTCTTCATTCATTTGATCCTTTCTTTTGGGGATTCTTTTGTATGACAATGCCATAATAATGAACTCCACTCTCAAAGGGAGCAAAAATTGTAATTATTCAATTATTTGTTAGTATAAATGTTATACATTAATAAGCTTTAGAGTAAGGCTATGTATAGGAGATTTAAGAAAGTGCTCACTCAAAGGTTCAGAAAATGCCAAAATCGTCTTTAAAGAGAATGAAGATATTTTGTAAAACCTGTCATTTTTGTATCCGATCATTTCAGTATTTCACCGAACGTATCCCTACCCTTAGATAATTTGAAATTTATAGTAATCCTGTATGTAAGGACTGATATATTACAGTACTAAAATAAAATTTGTGCACAATAGGTAACATCTTTATTTGGCAAAGACCATTTGAAATTTATAGTAATCCTGTGTTGTAAGGACTAACATATTACAGTCCTAAAATAGAATTTATGCACAATAGGTAACATCTTTATTTGGAAAAGACCATTTTTTGCTAGCGTCGTGGCCATTTAGTCGTACTTTGTCTATAAATTTTATTTTCAATATATCACATGAATACCCCTTATTTATAATGCCATTTTCAAAAAGAGGGACTACATAGTCACTACACTTAAAATGTCACATTTTTCCAATCAAATTTTATTTTATAAATAAATATGTAATTATTTCTTTTAAATATACAATAGTATGGTTGTTAAAAATCTAGAGTCTCACAACACTGTCATGGCTGAAATAATGAAGCAAAAAAACTTGCAGAATTGGAGTGTAAATATGTCTGCATTTATAAAAAAATTACGTCTGTGCAAAACAAAGAAGTTAATGGAATATTAAAGAAAGAAAATCATAAAATAGTGTTAGTTGACCGTTAGAGAAACCAATTAAGCAATTTACAAAATGAAGCAGAAAACCTTACAGATCTGGTCATGCAAATATGTGTGTGCAAAACAGAGAACTTGATGGAACATTAAAGAAAGAAAATCATAACATGGTGTTAGTCAATCTTTACAAAAACCAATTAAGTAGTTTAGTGGCATGCAGACCTAGACTCAACCAAAGACCTGCGAGTGCAAAACAACTAATCAACAATAGACCAAACAAGTCATTCAACAGTACTCTTTAGTCTTTACCACATTTAACTCATAGAAGACACCATTTTTACCTCTACTTGTACCTCATCAGGAGGATGAGCTTCTCTCCATTTGGTTTGAAGCTCTTTGAGCACATCAACTTCAGATGAAAGACTCCTCAGCCTGATACCCATTGCCATCACCTTATCCTCCCACATTCCAAACTCAACAGCATATCCTTCTTCAGCTTCTTTGGCTTTTTCTTCAAGTACCAAACACATTGCCTTGTATTCCTCGTCATGCTTGCGTCGAATCTGAGCAAGTTTCCTGCACTTTGCAAAGTCCCTGTTGACATCCTTCAAGGCATTCGCATACCCGCTGACAATGTTACCCATCATAGAAAGCTCACTTTGGAGACGGAAAATCATGTTATCCCTTTTCTGTATCTCTTCGTACTTTATCCTTTGCATATGTGCAATTAGAGAATCACGTTTGCTGCACTCAGAGAGCAGGAAATGCCTCCGGGAGTCGAGTTGTGACACAATCTGATCCTGTTCTTGTTGCTTCATCCTGGTTACAATCAGATGTTGTTGCATTTGATCCAAGAGCGCCTTAATATTTGTTGTGCTTTCATCTGATGGGCCGCCTCCAGCATTTAAGCTTTCATTTTCCCCTTGTGATTGATGATTGTTATAACCATCAGCATCTCTTTTGCCATTTGGGTCCAGACCATGAATCTGGGGCACTTCAATTTTCTGAAGTAAATTTTCAGTGCCATCCACTTCAGGAGTACTATCATTATGTTCTTCTACCCCTTCATTGTCTAGCAAACCACTGCTTACTTTTTTCTCTTCTTCAAGATCATCTATTACAATGCCTTCCTGTTCACGCACTTCCATTCTTTGAAGATAATTACAAGTGATTCCTTCATCCCTTACAAGAATATCACCATTGCCCAGAACATGGAATCTATCCTCTGTTCCTTCTTCATCTCTGCATTCTAACACTGATCCTTCCTTGACTAGCAGATCTTTGCATGCTTTTTTCTCATCTTCAAAATCATCTAATGCCATGCATTCTTGTTCATCAACGTCCATTGTTTGAAGAAAATTATTTGCGACTCCATCCTCTACAAGAATATCAGCATTACCCATGACATGGAATTTATCCTCCAATCCTTCCTCTTCTCTGTATTCCCTGCCTACATCTTTGTCTAGCAATTTTTTTATCCCTTCTCCTCTCTCTTCATGATCATTCGATATTGTCCTGCGCTGTTTTCTAGGATAAAAGGATAAAACGGGTTTATCATTTTGGGCTAAAGGAGACTGCTGTTCTTCATCTAACACTGTCTCTTCTTCTGTCTTCTCCAAATCGAAACCCAATTTCAAGTCAATATTAGATCCTCTGAATGCAGTTTTCTCTTGTTCTTGAACAGTTCTGTCCTCTTCCATATCAACATCCAACTCCACAAGTTCAGCCTTTTCACTGAAGAAAGCCTCCCTGTGCTGTGATTTAATCACACACTGTAAATGAACTGCATAGTAGCAGTCCTCCAGCTTATCACCCTGTGCCAATTCCTTCTCTACCATGTACCATAAGAGGCTGGCCCAGTCCACCATCTCAGGCTTACCATCCTTGACCAACCTAATACATCTCAACACCGTGTTTGGCAACAAACATGTGTCATCACATAAGACCATCCAAATAGACAAAAAATCTTCAATAAACCCTATAACCTCGTCTGACAATGTCTCATTTCTCACACCCTTTTTCTTCTTCTTCTTAATCCTTAATGGTAAACCAAATGCTCTGGCGAAGTCGACCCTACTCACCCTAATCGTTAATCCATTGACAATGCCACGTCTCAGTTTTGGATCGTAAGTGGCAACCAACTGTGCTATCAAATCAACATCCACCTTCTGGTTAAACTCTACGTTGACAAACTGCCAAAGCCCAAGACCCTTGAGCAGGTTCTCGTGACTACAAAAATCTAGAATTTTTGAGGGGATGAAGGGAATGGGGCGTAACGTTGTACGCAACCTCTTGGCAGGGTTTTCCATGTCACCTTTTACATTTCTACGCTTAGGGTGAAAGTTACTGGGAAGAGTAGAGAGAGCCTTACTTCGCTGCTCTGAGTGTTCCCAGAGACCCGATTTGCGGCGACGACGACGGACCATTCCTCGCTGCTCTGGGTTTTCGAGGTTATATGATTCCGATGGGGACTAGTGTTAGGGGGGAATGTGGACGGCGTTTGATAATATACGATTGCTGGGTACCGCAGAGGCCCGTCAATGGGTGGGGTCCTGCTGGGAGAGAGGGTTCCAGACCTGGACCCGCTAAGTTAGTAATGAAATCGGATTCGACCCGTTTATCTGGGGATCTGAAAATTTGGACCCGGACCCAGATCCAATTGATCTCTGAATCAGGTCGGGTAGACCCGCCCATCAAATATGATACACACACTATTATAAACTTTGTAAAAATAACAAAACATGTATATGAAATGTAAAACAAAATGTACAAATTCAAAAGGAAAATATATCTTCACTTTTCAAAAAAAGTAATTTCTCTCATATAAAATAGTATTTTTATCTAATAAAGTATCGATTCTTGTACAGACATATAGCTTCACACTTTGCATCGCTTTCTCTCTAACAAAAAACTCGTAGAATAAACTAGAAATTAATCCATAAAAAGGTTTCTTGGACTACTAAGAGTATAAAATTATATGTAGTACTCCCTCCGTCCCGTTGGAATGTTCTCGCTTTCCTTTTTTGGAAATCCCATTGGAAAGTTCTCATTTCCCTAAATGGAAAGTTATCATACATCAAAACAGGGTCAAACAGTGCAAAACAGTGTCAAACAGTGTCGAAACAGTGCCAAACAGTGTCGAAACAGTAAAGTTTACCCCCTGATAAGTTTATTTCCTTAATATGTGGGTAGGTCAAACCGGGAACATTCCAACGGGACGGAGGGAGTATTATATATGATAATGATATAATAATATTAATAATATTAGTAATAAATAGTGTGTTTTTCCTACCGAGCCAAATACAACTTTATCAGTATGTATTTAGGGCTAAAATGGGGATTAGTTTTAGGGTATCTTACTATCTCGATCAGTATCACTTATATAGTAGTTATGTATTAATGTGTATATTTTCATTGAAGAATCACAACTAATAACTTTATGTATTATTATTATGTATGTATATCAGTTTCTATTTTATTTAAAGTGTTATAACTAATCACTCTATGCATTAGTGCCTGTGTATACAAATAATAAATTTTAAACGGGTCCGAATTCTTAACAGGTCGGAATCATATGTACCATTACCGACCCGTTTATTTAAAATACTAACGGGTCCGAATCCGGGTCCGGGTAAACGGAATAAAATATAGACTCGTACCCGTTAAAAACAACCGGGTCGGGTCCGGGTCTAAACCCGACCCATTGACAGACCTAGACTAGCGGTGGATGAGCGCCACTTAAAACTGGACTGACTGGACCCATTTGAACCGGAACCGGAATTGATGAAAATGTGGACGAGAGACGGGACCTAAATAAAACCGGTTTAGAACCGGACCAATAGATATTCACAATGACAGGCTGTAAATTTGTGGGTGGCTATCAATGGGCCGACTTTAGACAACGATGACCAGACTTGCCTTTTTTTTAACGAGTATGGGTCCAGTTTTATTTCATTTAGTGGTAATATCCCGTTATAGCCACTTTTATCATTAGCATTTCATGTATGACCCACACGATTTTTTTTTTCATTTTTAGACTTTCATATTTTCAATTTGGTTATTTTATTTCAAAAATAGTCAAAATAACTCAAAACCATATACCGGCCAGATCACCTCTCTCTACGCTCAGATCCTCAGCCGCTCACCTCCCTCCCCTTTCAATCGCAAAAATCATTATCTCTGCACCGATCGAGACGGAAAGCTCCAAGCCGTCATCGTCGATGAGAAGCTCAACGCAGCGTTTAAACGCCGACGAGAAGCCCGACACAGCGTTTGATTTCAATTACCCCCTCTGTCCAAGCATCTCAGGCCTGAGCCATTTGATCGTCAGCTCACGAGTTAGATTTTCTTCTTGTGAAAGTATGTATCTCAGGTTTAAACTGTTCCGTATTTTTCTTCATGTGAATCAATTTAATTTCCCTAAAAAACCAAGAGACGATGTGTTGTCATCGACATTAACAATTCGATTTGCGATTTAACTAGATATATTAACTTATTTTTTCTATAAAACATTGTTTGATTTTTTAATTTTTCTTATGTGGACTGCTCTTTAGCTCTTCCGTAGATCGATTTTACATTTCTTTTACTTTCAGATTTGGATCATGTTTTCGCATTTCTACAAGGCTTGTTTGAAAATAGCTCTATCCTGTTGTATGTTTTTGTGTTTTTGTCATTTCATGAACCGTAATGCCAAAATCTCTCTCATTAGATGATGTAGCAGTCTCTTTCCGAAATTCGGTAACATTCAATTTATTATTAGTTGAGGTAAGCTTTTTCCTAAGCACTTCACAAGTATTCTCTGATTTCTGCAATGAGTTGTCTTTATCAGACAACTGTTCACTCAAAATTTTCAATTTAAACTTCAAGTCTCCCTCTCTCTGTAATGCCCTGTCTAATTTAAATTGTTTTATTTGCAGTCGTCCTCGAAGCTCTTTTTAAAACCCCTATAGAACTTGAGAAGCATTTCCTGCCCCAAACAACCTTTCATAAGCATCTTCAACCAGTATTTTTTTTGCTTCAACCAGTATTTTTTTTTGCTTCAACCTATATTTCTAAGCATAATAATTGTTGTTGCAACACGTGTTTCAAGTCTTCTTCACTTTGTTTTGATACAGAAAGCTTCTTCTCTAGATCTAGCTCATTGCCAAGGACTTTTCAGCATTGCAAAACATGCCTCTGATGCTCTGCATTGTCCATTTTTTATCTTTGTATTTGGAGTTAAAAGAGTAGCTACTTTGATAATTTCGTAAGCCTTGCATTGTCATCATTTTGCCTTGTCATTAAGTGCAAAACATGCCTCTGGCACTTGCTGTTTTGATATCCTCCACTTAAACTAATGCAGGGTTACTGTCTGGCTAGGGTGAGATAGAATCAATCTCTGGTGTAGAATTACCTCAAATTGACTTTCTCAATCATTGGAATGAAGAAAATCAAAAAAGTATGCAGATTTAGGTGCCAAATTTAAAGAGTCTCCCTTGCTTAAATAGTTGATTAAGAAGTTCAATTTGAATAAAGAGAAAATTTGGCACACGATCAAGACGAGTATTATCTTCATGGGGCCCGAGTGAGAAGAAAGCTTACAGTCTTAATTGGTTAATTATATCTTATTAATCTATGCAATGAGATTTTATTGTTAAACACTCTTTGGCTTGTAAAAAAAATCAATAAGAGCAACTATGATAAAAGGTGGCATCATTTTGACAGTCATGTATGCAGAATTAAAGATATGCAAAAACATTATCGTGTTGCTTTTTGTTTCATTTTTTGTTGCATCATGTTGTTTATTGTTGCATCATGTTGTTTTCTGTTGCGTCATGTTGGATTTCAATTTTTATTGTTCTTTGGCTTGTAAAAAAAATCAATAGGAGATACTATGATAAAAGGTGGCATCATTCTGACAATCATGTATGCAGAATTAAAGATATGCAAAAACATTTTCGTGTTGCTTTTGTTTCATTTTTTTGTTGCATCATGTTGCTTATTGTTGCATCATGTTGTTTTTTGTTGCGTCATGTTGGATTTCGATTTTCATTGTTTTTAAGCTATCTATTTATCTTTGTTATTTCTTTGATATAAAAATCATATATATAACCATCTGAAAGATAAATTTGGACTTATGAATATTAAAAAGAGTTAATGACCTATCTAGGACTAAAACAAGTTTGGTGTGCACAAACAGGACCAAAAAACGAGTCTATGTTTCATAGGACTTAAAAATACCTATTTGTACAAAAATGCCCCCATTCAGTTTTATTTGAATATAAAATTTAAAAAGTAAAATTAAAATTTCAGGAAACCCTAATATTTCACACGAGAACTTCAGCCAGCCTCAACGCAGTGGCCACTTGCCACCGCCGCTTGTCACCACCCTCACCGGCGTTGTATGCCTCCACCCTTACCGCCTGTCACCGCCCTCCCACATCGGAGTCACCATCCGCCGCAACTACCTCCATCCTCCGACCACCACCGGTGGAAACTTGACCACTGAGCACCATCACAACTCTGACTCAAAAAAACTGCCATATTGTTGTCAGATTTAATTTGGTAGATTCATTTGAATTCTGCCATGAACAAGGATTTCAAATCTGCCACAGATTTGGCAGATCTATCTTGAAATAGGAACACAAAACTGCCATATATTTGGCAAAAACATGAAATGATTAATCAAATGTTCGAAAAATTCCAAATTGTAATTGAATAAGCAAGCTAACACAATTGAAAATTACAAATACGAAGTTATTTAAAAAAAACAGAAAGGCAGTTTAATAAACTTTTTTGCCATAATATGATTTTGTCAGTGTACATTTCTGCCATAAACATGGCAAAATCGTATGTCATCATCCAAAAATCCAGAAAATCAAAAAATTTCAAATACTAAGAAATACTCCGTAAGAAATTAGAAATACGAAAATAGAAGTCTGAAAAATTGGACAAATCCATGTCAAAATCCTGAAAAACAAAAGAATCAAAATTTGAAAAAGGAAGATGAAGACGAAGGACAAGGAGAAGGAGGAGGAGGAGAAGAAGAAGGAGGAGAAGGGGAAGAAGAAGGAGAAGAAGAAGAAACCTGAAATCCAAAGCAAAATAGAGTTGATGATGGTGGATGGAGAAAGCAGCGAAGCGGAGGCGGTGGAGGCGATGAAGGCAAAGGCAATGGAAGCACCATTCGGTGGAGTAAGCGACGCGGCAGATCTATGCGAAGAAGATGGGATGCTGTTACTTTGGGCTCAAGGGCAAAGTTGGGATGCTAATTTTCATGTTTTTAATCGTAGGAGTAAATTGGGCCTATTAAGGGAAGAAAACATATCTATAAGGGGGGAAGGGGGGAGAGAATGTGTAAATGGGTTCAAGGGCAAAATTGGGATGCTAATTTTCATGTTTTTAATCGTAGGAGTAAATTGGGCCTATTAAGGGAAGAAAACATATCAAGTCCTATTTTTGCATTTCACCTTTGTTTTGGTCCTATATGGGGCAATTACTTTATTAAAAACAACAAGAAACATGAAGAAACAATAAAAAACAAATATTTTGAAATTATCAACAAAAAGAAACACAAAGAAACCGTATGCAACAAAAATAATCAACAAAATAATAGCGGTTATATATACAAATAGTAACAATTTTAAAAAAAAAACAAAAAGTCATTTTTTTCAATATTCAAGTTTTTTACATGTTCATTATTTTGATTTTTGAATATCCTTTTTTTAGTTTACTATATTTTTCACACTTTCTAAAATTACATTTGTTTTCGGTTTAAAAAAAATCATGAATGATATTCTATATTTTTATTTTACTTTATAAGTTTTAATTTGAATTTGATAAATGTATTCAGATTATATATATTTATTTTATTTTTAGATCTCTTTATTTATAATTCGAAATTTTGAAAAACTACTCTCTCATAAAATTTTCTTATTACTTCTCTTTTTTAATAATTTCAAAATATTTTGGTCATAGCTTGTGTTTTTGAGTAGCTTTTTGGTAATTAGTTTTTTTTTCTCCAATTTTTGTATCACGTAATTTTTAATAATGTTGATAGTTTATATGGAGTATAAATTAACTTTACTAATTAAAAATCATTACAAAATCTTATTTTGTGATTTTCTAAACAATTTTCCCACAACTTAACTGTTTAATGTTTTTACATTTACATTTTCATTTTTTTATTTCTAAATTTTATATACAATTTCTTACATTTTTATGATTTATTTATAAAATCTAAATTCCTTTTTTGCTTACTTTTAAAAATTTACTTTAGTTTTTCAATTTTTCATTTTGTTAATAATTTTTTACTCTGAGTTTCTTATTTAATTTAAGGTTTTAGATTTTTAATATTTTTTCTTATCGTTATCATCTTTATGAATATTTAATGATTTTTATTTGTGATACATTTTCGATTTTAATCTAGTTTGTGAAGACTTCCCAATTAACTCAAATTACAATGGTAAAGTTTTGCAATTTAGTAACGAAGACCCCTGAACACCTGAACTACTATCGTGCTCCCAATCAGTTACGGACTTAATAGTGGACTCCGTATGGTTTAGTTGAGGTCTATTATTGAAAAAGAAAACTTAACAAGTCTAATTTTGAAAAAAAGTTGAAAGGTGATAAAAGTGATATTATTTTCATTTTTAGGTTATTTGTGAAAAAATCCCTTTCATTTATTTGAATTTGAATCTGCCTCAAAGTTTTGTCAAATTTTACTGACATGAAAAAATTAAAGTAATAAATGTGTGGTTGAGATCTGTGTCGAGAATAGACAAATAAAAGAAGAGTTAATTGTCAAAATCTATAAATATATAAAAATAAAATAGTCTCGAGCCAAATTTGGAGGATAAAAACGGGTGCAGTTCCTCCCCATTTCTTTCTCCATTTCCTTTTTACTTCCTATCTATCTCTACCTTTTTCTCTATCATATTCACCAACATACCTCACCCTTCATTTTCTCCTCTCTATCTCTCTCATAATGGAACTCTCGGTGTAACACCGTCCCCAAATGTATTTATCTTTAAGCGAATAATTTATTGAACCCTATGAAATTTTTAGTGAATTTACGAGGTTGTGAATTCGTATTAAATTTTTTTCGCGTGAATAGTAAAATGCACGTGGGACCCGCATCGGGAGTGGGGACCGCCCAATATTATCGGGACCACATATTAGATTCATCTGGGCCTAGAAACTATGTATATGGTGGTGGATATCCTAATTGGTCCATAGCAATGGCACAGGGTTGACCGGTTGGTCAAACAATGCCAAATTATCGGTATCGGCAAATTTATCAGATAACAGCCCAAAAAGGGATTTCGGAGACTTCTAAATTAAGGTTGGGGAATGCATATTGATTCTAGGGTCCCATAAGGATTGGGAACAAGTGTTATATTTTATTTGACCCGATAAAATAAAATATACTTAAAACAGTCCGGAAAATACAACTTTCGGGACCGATTGTACACTTCTGGACAAAAAGGGTTGACCTCCCACATGGGTGGGGGCCAACCCACGAATTTAGCCTCATTATTCAAGGCCTGAGTCGGCTGGTAGGAGAGGTGAGGTGGGAGAGGACTGATTTGAGGTGTTTGGCATCAAAACAAATCATGGTGGCCCTCCTCTCTTTCACTCATTGCCCAAAAGGAGACAAAGGGGCATTCCTACTCATCCCCCTCCTCACTAGTTCGGACAGCATCAAGGGAAAGGAGGAAAGAACCTCTACAACTTCATCTTTCATAGCAAAATTCGAGCAGAGCTCAAACAAGAAAGTTGGGAGGAAGTTAAAGAAGGAAAAAGCTAGGAAAAAGTGTGAAAATTAAGGTAATGACCTTATCATAACTTTTCCTTTGTTTTTCTTCTAGCATATAAGATATATATCATATGAAAGACCTTTAGTATTGTTCTACATGATTTAAGTGTGGAATAATGGGTTGGAAAGTGATTCTAAGTCCAAAAACGGACTTAGAAGCCAAATCGACCGGTTTGCCGGAAAATAACCTTTTATAGGTTATTTGTGTTGATATGGGTTTTGTGATGATAAAACCTTGTTAGGAACTTGATTTAAAGTATTTTTGAGCTTCGCCGGAGTTTCGTCGGAGTTGGTCAAAGTTCGCCGGAGTTGGTCAAAGTTCGCCGGAGTTGGTCAAAGTTCGCCGGAGTTGGTCAAAGTTCGCCGAAATTAGTCAAAGTTCAATCGAGAAGCGTAGAACGTGCTTAAGCTTAATTAAGGTGAGGATGACCGACTATGTTACTTATAATCTTTGGGTTAATTTCATGGGATTTCCTAAGTGAATACAAATGTGATGTGCATGGGTTGTTAATGGTTAATTATGCCTAAATAAAACTACTATTGATTATAAGTATAGTATGCATGATACACAAATTTATGAATAAATTGTGTATGTTTAGATGTTATGAATATGTGTGTATGATGGTTGTACCAACCATGAATTTCATTTGAGATAGTATACTTTGATACCATGAGGAGAAGCCATGAAGGTATGAAAGTGATACTTGATATTAAGGCCAATCATGCATGAAGGAAGAATTATATTGAAATAAATAAATAACTAGCATTGAAATATTAGTTGAAAATGTTAGTTGAGAAATGGATGAATTAGATCCTAAGAATGAGAATTATAAAGAATCGGTGATTATGAGCCGGGCTCGGGACCGATGTAGATAACGGTGATTATGAGCTGGGCTCTAGACCGTGGTAGATGACGGTGATTATGAGTTGGGCTCTAGACCGTGGTAGATGACGGTGATTATGAGCGGGGCTCTAGACCGTAGTAGATAACGGTGATTATGAGCTGGGCTCTAGACCGTATTAAATAATGATGAATTGATACTAAATGAACGGATTAACTATAATGTAATAATGCTCTAGATTGAGGGCCTCAGAGATTTAAACTTCGATTATACTTAGTATAGTTGTCATTGTACTTGTCAAATGCTTCCAAGTACTGACCTCCCCTTCACGGGGGAGACCACCTCACAGTTTCAGGTAGAACTTGAAGGTTGCTACTACCAGCCGCTGTTTCGGGAACTTTCTGAGAAGAAGACTCGGTTCGTGTTTCTTCCGTTCTTGTTTTGAAAACAATATGAATAATGCTCATGGATATTATTTTCTGAATATACATTTCGGGGGGTTTGTATGCCCATGTTTGCCAAGTGTGGCTTGAACACTTGTAATGTTGTTTCCGCTGTTTTAAATGAATGATTTACATTATGTTTGTTTATGGATGTACTACGTGTGAATGATATTCATGACGCCTTGTATAGTATGGAAGAGTTGGACTGCAGTTGGCTATTCGTACTGTACGGCGGGTTGTTGACGTGTCCGGCTAGGTCCGGGGCGTGACACTCGGGTTAATGGAGAGGATCCAAATTCGATAAAAACTGGGGTGTGTGTGCATTTTGGAGTCCCGAAGCACAAACTATTGGCAAGTACTCTGTAAGATCAATTATGTTAGTGGCTTTTAGAATTCCCAATAAAACATTATTTTTACAAAAGCCGATAGTAATGAATACAATCATTGTTCAAACCGTGAGCGTAGCTCAACGGGCAGCGAGGGAGTGCCACAAGGGTTTTCCAATCTCGACATAGAGCCTCTGCAAGCATCGGGGACATAACTCTACTCTCTATCTGTCACATTAGGATTATAATCCAATTTACATCCTCCCAACGTACCGTCCGGTCGGGGTTGGGGACCCTCAGAGATGAGGTGTCATCCTTTTTTTAAAAACATTGTTCAAAGTGACTTTTAAGATTTCCAATAATAAATATGTGTTGTCTTTATTATGGAGGACCTTATATATTCCAATCGGCCCCTCATCAAGCTAAACGAGACGTGGGATATTTGACGTGTCAATTCCCATCAAACAAGTGATCTAATATAGTGAAAAAGTATTTTTTGAGAATTGTGACGACACTATCTTTTGCTTCACTGTTTTTAATTTTTAGCGGTGTTTATTATCGAGATCATCTAATTACTATAAGCTTCTGAAATTATCACCAAAGTTTATTCCTCTTTATTTATTATAAGCTTTTGAAATTATCACTAAAGTTAATTCCTCTTTATTTGCTAGCTCCTTTGTCCCCTCTTTTTGTTAGATTTCATCTTTAGTTTATATGATTTTAGCAGATTCACCGGATCTAGAAAATCAATCCAAGGATCTAGTAACATGCTTGGAAAAATAATATTGTGTGATTTATTCTATAAATATTTGGCATCGAAAGACCATCTGCTCAACTATAATTTCAAGGCTCTTTAAAAAAAAATTTATCTCAATGCAATAATTTTTATTTTCTACAACTAATGGTATTGAGTTGTTAGTATTTCTGATATTAATTTCCAAAATATATTTGATACTCACAAGTATTATTATCAATTTCTTAAAAGCTTTAATGATGTAATACTCCGTACTAAAATTACAATTGGAAACAGTGATTCAAATTTACCACAAAGTTCCTCCAAATGTAAGTTCGAGAAGAGATAATCACAAGTAAAATTTGAATATCTATTTGAAAGAAAAACACTTCGCAAAATTAATTACTTCGTATTTGTCATGCTTAGCTCTTACGTACGGACCTAAAAATTTGAGTGTGCATGCTTCGGATGATATAAAGGATATGAAGAATAAAGGGAAGTGCATAATGGTTTGAGTACGTAACTTTGCCAACTTTCCTTTTTTGGATGTCCCATTAATTTTATCACTTTCCATTTTAAATAACAAATTTGTGGTTTCAGTTCATTCTCTCTCCTCTGCACAAACCTTAATCACACAGTTTTTACTTTATTATTTCTCGTGTCGATCAAACTTAGCAAATTGATTAGGGACGAAGGGAGTATTATTTAGGTGAGATCTCATCACTGAAAAGAAGAAAGTGCTATTGTGAATGAGAAGGTCTGGGATGCAATCGATCTTTGTGTGACTTGAAGAAGCAAATTCTTTGTGAATGTAGGAGAAGTGGAGAAGAGATGGGGAAAAGGGAAGTGAGAGCAAATGTGAGAGCAAATTCTTTGTGAATGTAGAAGAGATGGGGGTGAGTGCTTGAGACTCTATGAGGACAGAAGGTGATTGAAAGTTCATTTGATAATATTAAAATTAATTGAATTAGTGTAGGAATATTTCAAACCAAGAATTGTTTCACTTGATTGATATGTTGGTAAAAGAGAATATGAAGACTATTTGATAGGTTGGGAATTGAAAAAATTGGAATATGAAATCACTTTGATTTTAATGTGTGGAGAGCAAATGATTGAGAGCTCATTTGATAATATTGAAATAAATTGAATTAGTTGAATATGTTGAAATTATGGATGGACTCGGGTCCGGGCCGGGTCCGGGTCAGGCCTAGGCCCAGGCGGGCCGGCGGGTCAGAAATGGTGGACCCGGGACCGGCCTGGGTAACCACCGGGTCCGGTCCGGGTCCGGGCCAGGCCGGGGTCATTATATTTTTTTTCCTCTTCCTAATTAACCCCTCTCCCACCCCCAACCCCCCAAACCACCCCAAATGGCCCAAAATACCCAGCCCAACCCGAAAATTTAAAAAAAATGAAAAAAAAAATAGTTTTTGGCCCGAACCGGGCCCGGGCCTTGTTTTGGGTGACCCGAGCCCGGACCGGAAAACCCACGGGCCGGGCCTACCCGGACCGGTCACTGACCGGGCCACCGGGTCGGGCCAGGCCGGAACAGTACCGGTCCCGGGCCGGTCCCGGGTCGAGCCACCCGGCTCGAGTCCATCCCTAGTTGAAATTGATGAAATTTTGACTACGTCAATTAAACTGGTATTTTATAAAGTTACTTGTATTCACGTGCATTTCACGGTACTATACTAGTGGGACTAAAGGCTGGTCACTTTGCAAAAATAAGACAAAAAAATAAACTATGTTTTGATAAGACTAATTATGTGTGTTGGACAAATATACTCTTGTTATTGAAATTATTGAAATGCCTTTATTCATAACAAAATAATAAAAAACAAAATAATAAAACATAATAAAAAATAAAAAAAATCGTAAAAATATTAAAAAAATTAATAAAAATATTTAAATAATGATAATTAAAAAAAATAAAAATAAAAAACGCAAAAAACAAAATCATTGCCGCCTTTACCGCCCCAGCACCTCTAATCACCAGGGAAGAAATGCCTCATCCATTACGAATGTCATATTTATGGCAGATTCAATGCAAATTTTGGCATTCTCAAAGAGTAATATGCCACTTTTTTAACTTTTTCAGAAAAAATGACATTTTTTACATCGGTCAGAGGTGGTTAGGGATGGACTCGGTTCGGGCCGGGCCCGGTTCGGGCCTTGAACCGGCCGGACCTCGGTTCAAGGTATGGGAGGCTCAGAACCGGCCCGGGTAACCCCCGGGTCCGGGCCGGGCCTCGGTTTTTTTTTTTTTGGCTTTGCCTAAGTTAACCCCCAACCCTCCCCCTCACCCCAAACCAACCCTAACCACCTCAAATGGCCCAAAATACCCAGCCCAACCCAAAAACTTAAAAAAAATCATAAAAAAAAAATTGGGCCGACCTGGGCCCGAACTGGCCGGACCGGTTCACCTTTTGAAGGGCCCAAGCCCGAACCGCCATCCCACCGGGCCGGGTGGCCCGAACCATCCAACCAACCGGTTCACCAGGCCAGTCTGGGCCCACACAGTAGCGGGCCGGTCCGGTTCCGAGCCGGTTGGCCCAGCCCGAGTCCAACCCTAGAGGTGGTGGTGCAGGAGGCAGTACAAGCGGTGTGAAAGGTATCTAATTTAAAAAAAATTAAACTAAAAAACGCTACAAAAAAATCACCTCTGCCTCTGCCGCCCCAGCACCACCATCTTCGATCATCGGGGAAACAAAATTCCACATGCATTACGAATGCCATATTTATGGAAGATTCAATGAAAACTTTGGCATTCTCAAAGAGTAATGTGCCATTTTTTGGCATTTTCATAAAAAATGGCATTTTTACACCGGTCAGAGGTGGTGGTGCAAGGAGGCAGTACAGGCAATGGGAAAGACATCCATATTTTTTTAAATTTTTAATGGAGTTTTACTATTTTTTTTATTTTTTTTAAAATACCATAAAACGAATTTTTAATTTTTAATTTTATAAATATTTTATTAACTTTTTTATTGTTTTTCTATGATTTTTTTAAAAAAAATTCGAATTTATTATGAATTGAGCATTTAATTATGACTTTTGACTACGTTTTACTCATATTTAAAGGACTGGTACCAATGGAATGAAATCCCACAAAGTGACAAAAATTCCTACCACATGAGACATGCTCGGCTGCTATAAATGATGAATGATTCTATTCATAATTAGACGGTAAGCCCCTGAGGAGCTCCAACTGAGGGTGACTTCGCTTCTCCACAACAATGACTTGGGTGGTAAGCACCACACCGGCCACGGAAGCAGCATTCTGCAGAGCACACCTGGTGTGACCTTGTAATCCTAAATACTAACAGATTTCAAATACTAATCCTTTCACGTAAACAAAAACAGTTAATAGCAGTAAACTGTGAAATGTTCAAGATACCAGCATAAATAAGCAAAAAAACACTGTTAAGACATACAAGAATTGCTCTATCCAAATGTCTTAAAAATGATAAATAGTTCTTGATTGTGTTGTTTATGTGTTTTTCAAATCCAGTTGTAACAATTTGTCAACATATTGTGGTGTAATTCTTTTGTGAAGAACTCCTCATTGTAACCTAAGAGATCAAAACTTGGAACAACCCTGGTCACCCAATTTATAACCTCAATACAACTAAAAGCTAATGGTTTTGTAGTTTATTTGATCACAAGAACAATGACAACAATCATTTTAATAACCCATTTTCATTCATTTTCATTTACCCCAGTGCCGCAAAGGCTCCCCCACCTACGGTGGGGTAAGGGGGGTTGGATGTACGCAGTTTTACCCCTGTACTAAAGCACAGAGAGACTGTTTCCGGATGACCCATAGTGAAAATCGCGTCCAAGATTGCATGGACCGACTGTTGCTCCATAACAAAGAAGCGAAGACAGTTTAGTGAGCCATTTTGCTTTATTCCATCATAATCTCAAGCCAAAAAATAATGAATCTTTGGCTCCTAAGTAGCACGGAAGCGGGAAACGGGAAACGCGAAACGGGAAACGGGAAACGCGAGAAACGTGATTTCTAGAAAAAATAGGATACGAAACGTGGGGGAAACGCGTAAATATTAAAAAATATAAGGATATATTTGTAAATATTTTTTCATATGTATACAGATTTTTTCATTGATATATATATATATATGCACATGACATTTTCATATAACTTGCTTAATAGCTCAATAATAAAAGCATTCTACATGTTCAAATTTAGAAATTATTACATAATTAAACATAGAACGCAATTTATTCGTAGCAATTGCGTTATGAAATGCCACAATGCTGCTACGAGGATATGACACAGAAAATCACTGTTTTTTAAGACACTATTTTCCATCATAGGACCTCTTAAAAAAGAAAAAAAATGAAAATTCACGGTTTCTGAAACCCTTATTATTTAGGGAAACGGGTTTCCCAATTCTTCTTAATTGCGGAAACGGCCCCGAAACGGGAATTTGATGTTTCCGAGTTTCCGACACGCTTTCGAGTTTCCGAAACGGGGAAACGTGAGTTACGTAGAGTTTCCGTGCTTCATAGTTTGGCTCCATTGCAAATGATGGAAAATAAAAAAATAATATCTAAAGTTTATCTAATCAGATATCTAATCAGATATAAAGTTTATTCTTAAAAAGTGATATGTATTAAAGTTTAAACAATGTTACAAGAACCGGACCGGACAGGCAGGTCAACCAAGAAACCGGACCCGACATCCAACCCAATCTGGTTAGCTATCCACCTGCAATTCCAGCAATTTCTATTGCTATTAAATAACAATCATTCTTGTTGTACCCACCCTTATACCCACCATGTCTGTGAAGGTTTCCTTTTGTCTATGAATCCGGTTCAGAGATGAAATATGTCTTATTTTGTCTGTGCAAAATTTGCAGTGTGAACGAGATTCATAGACAAACATGATGGGTATAAAAGTG
The DNA here is from genome assembly GCA_945859875.1 of Cuscuta europaea. Taxonomy (NCBI): domain Eukaryota; kingdom Viridiplantae; phylum Streptophyta; class Magnoliopsida; order Solanales; family Convolvulaceae; genus Cuscuta; species Cuscuta europaea. The sequence goes on from CAMAPE010000070.1 coordinate 8,697,121, forward strand.
GGTATAAGGGTGATTACAAATAGCTTTTTTGATTAAATAAAGACTAAGAAATCTAAATATATGTAAAAATAAAGCAAATTAATCAAATGACTTTCCTTTATATTTTCCACATTCAAACCATACATAAAAGAAAGTTTTCCTTGGGGTTGTTTCCTTTCCTACCTCTTTCAAATTGCAAACATAGCATTTGAGAAAAAGAAGAAAACAATAGGTGTAAAAAGAGTCCAAGAACCTGTTACAATGGCAATTTCTTGCAGAAGTGCCTTTCTTCTATCTCCAAACCCAGGTGCTTTAATAGCAGCAACGTTAAGAATGCCTCTCAGCTTGTTGACAACTAAAGTTGCCAAGGCTTCCCCACTAACATCTTCGGCAATAATGAGAAGTGGAGCTTTTAATTGTGTTGTTTTTTCCAGAAATGGAATAATGTCTTTGATTGCAGATATCTTTTGATCCGTAACAAAAACCCTGGCATTTTCAAACTCGACAATCAGCTTCTCAGAAATGGTGACAAATTGAGGGGATACATATCCTCTATCTATCTGCACAAATCAAACCACCACTGCATATGCTTCATAGGGAAATAAAAGCAGGATGACATTAATAGGATGCACTCTTGAGGGTCTATTTAGCATAATTTTGGGAGGGAAGTAGGGAAAAAAGAAGAGGTGGAGTAAATAAAAAATGTTTTGTTTTTACAATGGAGAGAAGTGATGATGGTAATTTTCATGTGGGATCCATCCCAGAAAAATCAACTTTACATTCTCTTAAATTTCTTTCCTGCTTCTCTCTATCCAAACAACATAAATATGCAGTCATTTTGCGCTCATTTTCTCTACTCTGCTCCTTTCTTTCTTACTTCTTCCCTACTTTCTTCCTTATCCAAACAAAGCATTAGCATTTGTTTACAAACCTCCATTCGCTCTTCTACATGGACAGTAGTTTCAAGAGAGGAAGATGACTCAATTGATAACACACCATCAGGACCAACTTTATCAATTTGCACATTACAACTTTGCACCCAAAATGATTTGCAAAGTTTAGGAAAAAACCACTTTGTATGTAAAAAAAATACAATGTTTGGTAGGTGTTAAATTACATGCAAAGTCAATACGATGCTTTTGCTTTATAAAAATCATTTGAAGTATTTAACACCCTCCTCACATACCCTCATCAAAAAAAATAGTTTGACATGGACAAGGCAGAATATTTAAAAAAGTGTCCTACATTTTTAAAACCATTTCACATTCCTACTTAGTTAAAAAAAGTGTACATATTAAATAATAAAACCAAACGAAGCAAACCTTTTACATTCCTACTTAGATTTCACAGGCAAAGTAATTATTTAACATGCTCACGCCCAGATATACTATGCTCCCTGAGTCCCTGTTATTGATAGCTACAAAAGTAAATGAGGATTTTCATGCCATTTTAATGAGTTCTATTTACGATGCCTTAGGCTCCATTTTAAATACTACTCTCTCCGTCCCTAAAAGGATTGCCAAGCCTGACCGACACGTAGAATAATAAAGTAAAAACTGTGTGGTAGAGATTTGTGCAGAGGAGAGAGAAATAACAGGAGCCACAAATTGATTGATTAAAAGGGAAAGTGTCAAAGTTTTTGGGACAACCCAAAAAGGAAAGTTGGCAAAGTTATAAGGGACGGAGGGAGTACTTGCTAATTTTTTCATTTATAAATTAGAAGTAAAGACAAATTCTTCCAACCATTAAAAAAGCAAAATTCAGGAATCAATACAAATACCTAAAGATTCATAGCTTTGGGAGATACACCTTAGATAAAATGAAATCTAAAATTTCAAGTGGTGGTGGATACTGGATAGGCTACTCGATGATGAACGAAAAAGAATGAATAGTTGTGAGATTTTGAGATACTTGAATAGATGATGAATAGCAGACGGCAGGGACTGTTTTTAGGCTAGAAAGGCGAAGATCCGGCATCCATTATACATGGAGAAGTGAAGGAGAGAGCTGGCTTGTTTTCGCGTGCGTCAGGTTGCTTGCGATTAGGAATTGGGTTGGATTACTGGTTTAGTGACTTAGCGAGAGACGCTGATAAAGGAGGCGGGTGGTGCAGTAGGGAGACTCGCCGCCTATGAGATAGACGGGAGAAGGCTTCTCCGGAACAGTGCAGTGGTTTTACTTTCACCGAGGAGGCAGTGTGCCAGTGCAGTAGTTTTTTTTTTGAGTCATTCTTGGTGTACCCCATTTTGGGTACCCCATTTCTACTCCAATTTGTGTGGTTCGCAAAAGGTCAGCCATAAATTAATTGTTCCATTTATTATGAATTGCTCTTGTGAACCACACAAATAGGGGTACAAATGGGGTGCCCCAAAATGGGGTACACCTAGTTTTTTTTGAGGAAATGACAAAAAAGGCAGTTTTGAATTGCAGAAAAAAAAATATGAATTGATAATTCATATATTTTTCAGCACCTGAATCGATAAAACTCCAAAAATTAAATATTACTCTTTTCATCCTTTTATAATTGTCTCATTTTTTCCCCGGCCGTCTTCCTAAATTTGTATTATACCATATTTGTAATATTTGTGTGCACTAATTCAATTTTATTTTATTCTCAATTTATCAATTAAATATAGCCATTTGCACTATATGAGCTTATGAAATTTGTGGCAGATAAGATGAAGATAGCATGGGTTCACCAAACACAATATTCGTGTTAGGTGAACAAATATTTAATCATGTCTAACCAAGCTACACATAACACAATATTTGATCGCATTACCTTACATGCAAATACGGCCTACTAAACTACACGTGCATGCAAAACTGAAAAGTTACAACAACAACAACAACAAAAGCTGATGAGCGAAAATTCAAACATGCATGTCTGTAATGTAAAAGAAAAAGGTATTCCTCACTGCTCATTGTTGCTAAGAGAGTGTCCTCGCTGCTTTTTTCCATCATTACTCATTCTATTATTTAAGGCGGGTATCAGACTTGAATGCTCAGGATAAAACAAGTAAACATCACTAGTGTAGCCTATCCTTTTTTTATCCTTTTAAGTGACCTGATTTATCAATAGTTTACATGACATATATAAAAAAACAGCTATATATTACCTTACCTTTTCATGAAATAGAATCAGGTTATCTTCATCCATAGCAAACTATCTATAAGATAATTTCAAATTTAAAAAATGACGTGAGGAAATGATGCAGAATACTAAAATATTACATAATAATATGTGAAAGTAAGCACGCATGGCATACCAGATCAACATAGTGTGTTTTTGTCATTTGTGCAGGATCAGACATCCTCGTCAATGTTATGACAACATTGTACTTGCTTACCCCTGGTTCTCGATTTCCTCTACTTTTAGCCCTTACAAGGTTTCCAAATGGATATGTACGATGAGTGACTATCTTAACCTTTCTTGAATCAGAATCCAATGCCTGACAAGTGATTTAAATAAATCACACCTAGTAGCTAAGTAATAATCTCATGAAAGAAAAAATACCTCAAATAATGGAACTGCATACCTTTTATGTCACCATTCCAATGCTAGCTGATTGCTAGGGACCAGGTCATTGCTTCAGCTTGAATGGACTGTTACCCCACACATTGCAGATGCATTCAACATGTTCACTGGCTATTGCAGGCAATAGAGATGTAGTTTTGTGAGAAGGTCACCATTCATTGACCCTGATCTCATCTATTGAATGTTTCCTCGGAGACATCAAATCAAGCACTGAATGGATCTGAGATAAACATGGATGTGACACATCTCCTGAAACAAATTCATTAACTTCCCCAGCTACCTCAATCGCACTGGTTCCTGGTGCTTTCTTGAGACCTTTATCACCAATCATCCTTCTGATCTTACGGGCAGCGTCCGATTGATGTGCAGCGAGATATATGTTGGATAACTGAACATAAGCGCTGTCTTCTTCAGCACCATTCCCTTCTTCTAACAGTAATAGCTCCTTCACAGCCAGCTCCGCAAGGGTAACATTATTATTATGAATTCGGCAACCACTCAAAATCGCTCCCCAAACAGAGGCAAGAGGTTTCATAGGCATCATCCGGATAAGGTTAATGGCCTCGTAAAGTTTGCCTGCCCTACAGAGCAAGTCCACCACACAACTGAAATGCTCATGTTGAGGAATAACGCCATATAGGGATTCCATGTTACCTAACAAAAGCTGGCCTTCTTTTTCTAGTCCTGAATGTGTGCAAGCTGCTAAGACACCCAGAAGGACAACACTATCGGGCCAAAGCCCATCTTCCTTTTGCATTCTATCAAGACAATCAATCGCTTTCTCGGGAAAGCCATGTACCCCAAACCCTCTAATCATTGCTGCCCATGAATGTGTAGTCCTTTTAGGCATGGCCTCGAACACTTCTACAGCCGTGTTGATGCACCCACACTTGGCATACATATCAACAAGTGTAGTTCCGAGAAACACATCAGACTCCAACCACTTCTTATTCTTGACATACCGATGGATCCATTCCCCTTTCTCAATAGCCCCTAAATGGGAACATGCAGCAAGGCCAGAAGTCACACAAAACTCATCAGGCTCAATTCCACGTGCAGACATGCTTTGAAATACGCTGAGCGCCTCTGAGGCCAAACCATTTCGTACATACCCACTCATAAGAACATTGGCTTGAACAACATCTATAATCGGAATTTCATTAAACACTCTATGTGCATCATCCAACACTTTGCAACCAGCATAAAACCTGATCAACGCGGTCTGCACATGAAAATCAGAGAATGACATGGAATTCTTGACTATCAAACAATGTGTTTTCTTGCCTTCAGACAAAAGAAGCCCATTTGCGCACGCAATGAGAACAAAAGGAAAGGTATAATTATCAGGCAAGAGAGTTTCATTGTCATGTAGCAAAGTAGTGAAGTAATGCATGGCGAAATGAGGTTTGGAGCTGCTAGAGTATGCCCTAATGAGTGTGTTGTAGATGAAGATGTTGGGTGATTGAACTTGGGCAAAGAGTTGAGAGGCATACGAGAGGTCACCGGAACCAGAGAGTGCACAGAACTCCAAGAGTTTGCTGACGGCGTAGGTGTTGTGGTGGAGACCATTGGTGATGAATATGGCGTGAATGACTTTGAATTGGAGCATGTTTGTGCACTGTTTCACCAGCGACATGCACCAATTCCATATCCTGAAGCTCTTGTTCACCACCTGGTGGAGCAGTTTTAGCAAACGGGTCATTTAGGGGGTGTTTGCAATTTATTCTGCTTTTGCTTCCTTTTTAAAAGCAGAAGCATAATCAGAATTAGTTTTTCAGAAGATGTTCTCCCTCAGCTTTTAAATAACTGCGTTTAAGAGCAATTTGGAGCATCTGAAAGCACTTTTGTACTTTCACCCAAACACTCCAATATCTACTTCTGCTCCGTGAAGGAGCAGAAACAGTTTTCAGAAGTAGATCCAAACACCCCCTTAAGTGGATATGAAGGGTTGCATCATATGAAGAAACAAGAAGTTCAGAAATAGCAGTTTTGCTGAATGATTTCATTCCATAAAAATCAAATTGGTGCAAATATGTAAAAATCATAAAAATACAATATGATTTTTATGATACTTAGTAACAAGTATTTATATTGCATAATCATAGCAACCAAAAGATGGGCAAATAGGTTTTATGAAATATAATTTGTTGTAATGAAGAATTGATGATAACAAAACAAAGATATGAGTCTCATACAAGCAAAAGAACACACACTTAAAAGATAGAAGAAATCAATTTACCTTGTAAGAAAAAAATGTGGTGCTAGAAAAATTCCTTGAAGTCTTTGAAATTGACCAATAAATGCTAAGCTTCCCTCTATTTTTCATTGTATTTCTCATACTCTCTACAGTGCAATACCACACCAGATTGAGGGGGGAAACCAAATCTCAGCACCTACAAACTCATACCTTTGAGACACCGAAAACAAACTCATCTATACACTTACGTGTTTCTTGATGAAATGTCAAGAATCAGATTGGAGAAGAGGTTTTAATGCATAGATTGGTCATTCGGTCGAAAATAGTGTATCTGGACTAAAAGTCAAAAACATCACCTACACTTTGATTCATGGTCGTGTTCCATAATATGCTTATATGCATGCTAGTTTTATAATAACAAACTTGCAAGTTGTAATGAAACATGAACTCAATACTAAGACATCAAACATTGGACACATATTACAGACATCTGAATTAAAGGACCACATTAGTGTGAATTTAAGTTTGTACATAAATATCAAAAAGTGCTGAATAAGTAAGACTGTATGGGTGGCTCATTAATTTTAAATGGGAAAATGATGATGGCATATCCCGGCCTTTCTGGGAATAGTTCAGTTTCGGGCCATCATGTTAACCCAAGGGTGGATCCAGGAATGAGAAGTGCAGTGGGCTAAGCAGTAAAAAGAATCGTACTATACATACAAGATTTAGCTTAGGGCTGTTACCAAATCGAGCTTTTCTCAAACTATATACTTGTGTTTGAGCTTGATTTCTAATTTAATTTAATGACCCAACCTTAATGAGCTTTGAAGTCGAACACGGACAAGGTTTTGTCGTTTTGAGTTTGAATAATAAATCAAATCGAATTCGGACATAGTGATTTTTGGTTCGATCTGAACTCGAGTATATTGTTCACTTATACATTATAGAAATAAATTGTATTAACTCAGTTCTTTTTTAGTTGCAACATTGGTGAATTTCACGCTATTCACATACTCTACTTTGACTACATTTTATTTCTTAATGTATTATAAATTAATTTTTTGAAAATTATTTGTTAAATTCCTCTCGTTTCAAATTTTCAAAATTTGATATTTTTAAATTTTTACTAACAAGAATTCAAGAAATGAAAGATGTTAATGGTTAAACTTGTGTGTTAGCAAACACGAATAGTAGACCGTTGCAATTCAATGAGAACGGAGGAAGTATATATCTCAAAATTTAAACGCTTTAGTGCAATTTTAAAAATTTATTAATGATTATTAAAGATTTGAGTATTTATTGAATAATTCGAACATGAATCTGTTAACCGAGTATAGCCTAAACTTCTACATTCAATATTTGTATGAATTAAAATACGTTTATAAAATTATAAAACTAATAAGAAAAAACATACGGTTGTCTTTTAAACCATATGAGTATTTCCAATTTCAAAATTCAATTGAAATTTTTAATTCATTCATACCTGTCCACGCAATAAATAAATCATTCTCTAATTTTCAAATCTTTAAAAAATGTATAAAAAATAAATCACACTCTAATCTTTAATTCTATCTTTAATCATTACAAATTTATAATGAATTAACGCTATACTGAAAAAATCAATTAATGATCAAATAGATTTACAAAACTGAAAAAAATAATACACAATTACACAAAGTCATAAAATAATACAATATTTAACAAATAAAACACAATAACACAATTGCTCCAGGCCCTCTCTGTTAATTAAATATTCAAATAGATTTAGAATGGTTCACAAAATAATACAATTTTTAACAAATTATACAATGTTTAATAAAAAAAAGTCTATTAGAATTTAGAGTATACCTGGAGCTGGAGACAGCCGCAGAGGAGAGAGTCGGACTCGGTATCTCGGAGAGCAGGAGAGGGAAGACGGATGACGCAGGGCCCTGGAGCGTGGACGGCGGGAGGTGGCGCAGCTGGTGGCCGCAGGTCGGCTGGGGTTCGTGTCTCCGCCGCAGCTCCGCTACTCCCTTCGTGCTTCGCAGTTTCCAAATTTCCGCCAGTTCGCACAAGAAGGTCGCAGGTTTGCTTGAGTGGAATAGTCGGGTATTAGGCTTGGGCAGGGTTTGGATTAGTTTTGGGATGGGCTAGATCTTTGGGCTTTACCTATACTAATTATAAAAAAATGGGGTAGGCTCCCTCACTGTGATCCGCCCCTAATTACAACTATTTTGGAGGTAATAACACTCCAATAATGATGTACTACGGTACTAGTATCTCACTCTTGCTGTCTTGCATTGAACGTGATGTAATATACAATTACTTTAAATGTCAATGCAAAATGCATTTAAAAATTACATTATTATTTGATAGACGAATGATAGAAATCATGCATAAATAATAACAAATACAGAATATTAGGATTTGGAATTTTAATAAGCACACAATATAAATTATTGAAGACCTTTTTGCGAATTTCAGTTTTATTGTACTTTTTCTTTGTCACATATCATGAACTTTAAATCAGATGGATTTGTCACTTTCATGTCTTTCCATTGCGATGTATTGCCTACGCATAAATGTGAAATGATGGAGCCTCACATGCATTTATTTAGGATACCATAAGCCTCAATAATACGGGTTCCAAGTTTTATAACTTAGAGTGAATTGAATGATCTATATTACTTATTACTTACTACCTTCGTCCCGCTTAAAGGTTTCCATGTAAAACAGGGCCGGCCCATAGCAAGTTTGGGCTGTGCAATGGCACAGGGCCTAGAAAAAATGAAGGGCCAAATGAAAAAATATTGTACTACTATTATCGGTGTAAATTAGAAAAATTGGGAAGCAAAGCACTGTTGTCACGGCAACCCAACACGCAGGCCCTTCCCCATTCCCCATTAATTATTAAACAAATAATGATACACAACAATACAAAGTTATAAACAAAGACGTTCCCCTTCTATGAACGGCAAAAGCGCATAGATACCGAAGGTTAAATAGGTTTGCATTTTTTGTATTGAGTCATTCTGCAGAGCAAATACTTAATTAGGTTCTTAATAATTGAGTAACTCAATTTAAGAAATTGATATGATAATTAGGTAATAAGATTGTAAATCGTTCAACTTTGTAATCTAAAATATATTACGGGTAAATTAATATTAGTTTTCTGGGTTTTAAATTTATACTTCTCCATATGTTCAAAAAAAATTATACTTCTCCATTAAAAATTTGTAGTTTGACTATTACTAATTTGTTTATCATTAGTACAATGTTCATTTAAATTATCTTTCTATTTGTGTTTTAAAAAAAGTTTTTCATTGCACAGGGCCCCAGTTATTTCGGGACCGGCCCTGATGTAAAATGACAGCGTTATTTAGACAATAATCAAATAAAGTAATTCAAGTATATTTTGAGAAATAATTTTAATACGTTAGTTGGGTGAATTGAATGATCTATATTACTTATTACTTACTACCTTCGTCCCGCTTAAAGGTTTCCGTGTAAAATGACAGCGTTATTTAGACAATAATCAAATAAAGTAATTCAAGTATATTTTGAGAAATAATTTTAATACGTATATAATATAATGGGGTTATTGATGATAATTGTGATGTATTATTTGATATTTGATGATTAAATTGTCATTTAATAGTGTTAATTATTTCCTAAAATAGAAATGATAACCTATGCATGAGACGTTCAGAAAAGAAACTGTGAACCTTAGAATGAGATAGAGAAAGTATTTATATGAATTCATTTTACTCGTGTATTGCACGGGATGCAGATTGCAATTATTAAGTTCTTTGTAGTGATATGGAAATATGATGTTAAATATGAAAGTTCACAAAAATAATTTGTGACTAAATTAAGTGTATATACCACAATCATAGACTCCTACTATCTATGCTTTAATTTGATTTAGTTGAGATATGTCTTAAAATATGTGACTTAATATTTCCAAAAAAGGTTTAGTTTTAATTTCTATACAAATTATTTATATTCTTTATTACCATCAAATGTCCACATACCTTCATTCTTAGCTATGACTTTTCTATTAGAGTACATTCATATCTTCAACATTTTAATGATTTAAATGTTAAAATGTGTAAGAAAACACATATTAATACACACAGGAAGTGTTCTCCCCTCACTTCGATAGCAAACCCAGGAATGTTAGAAGTGGTAAAAAAGTTTATTGTCAGTCTCTTTAAGCTTCCTTCATAATCCGTATTACGCTAAGATACTCATTATCAAACAAATCATTCATTAATGGTCCATCTAGAATTACGAAAATTGCCAAGGAAAGAAATAAAGTAAGAAACTATATTATAAATTTGCCAAAAGTCATAGAAATGTCTCAAACTCAATACACCAGTTTTAGATTTTTTTCAAGCTCATTTTTTTTAAGTATTCTCTAATTGTGTTACACATAGATTATTGGGAAATATAATGTAAGGAAAATAGCTTAAGTATTCTCTAATTGTGTTACACATAGATATATGTGCAGCTCTATTCATATTCTATTTTCCTTCACATTTTCTTAAGAAAACACCACTTAACTTGGCATTTCTTCCTTTGAAGTATCTGATAGATAATTTATAAGTCCTCACAAGTGCACGAGTCACGATAGTACAGTGCTCCAGTAAGGGTCGAATCCACGGGAAAATGCAACTAAGTAATTGGAAAACTATTAATAAAAGTGGAATTAAATTTAACTAAAAAGAGTTTTGAGAATGTTTTGATTTGAAACCAAAAATGCAGAGCTTGAATTAAAATGAATGCAAGGAATTTAAATGATAAAAATAAAGTGATTAAATAACTAACATAAAAGTGATTGAGAATTTAGCAAGAGCAAAGATAGTCCAGGATTATGATTCAGTTACTAATTTTTAGTATTTGTGATTTAGTTAATCATTTGAAATTGAGGGTTCGTTCTAGGCAGAAATATGACTATTCTGTATGGCGTCCGGAATAAGTCACGTATTTTAACTATTAATCAATAAGAAATAATTAATTCAATAGTTAAAACTTAAAATCCATTAATCACAAAGAACTACGGAAACCCGATTTAGGAACCAAATAGATAACCTAACAAGACAGTTGAGTTATCTATTCTTTTATTCAAAAGAGCTCGAACTAATAGGCATGACATGTACTCTATTAAGGGAAAAATAATAAAAATACCCCAAACTTTGAAGAGGTGTGAGATAAATACCCCAAACTTGTATATGTTATTTAAATACCCCAAACTTTATATAAAAAGTTATTTTCGCAACATTATCATGTATTATTTCTTTCAAAAATGTAATTTTTTTGGGTTAATTGCATAATTTAAAATAGCAAATTAAAAGTGTTGCAATTATATAGATTTGAATTACATTATTTATTTCACAATGGAAATTTAGAATGTTAATTGTGTCTTCATAAATTCCAAAATATATTAAATTATGCAATTAACACCATAAACTTATATTTTAAAAAGAAATGATACTTGACTATGATGCTAAAATAACTTTTTATATAAAGTTTGGGGTATTTAAATTACATATGCAAGTTTGGGTATTCATCTCACACCCATTCAAAGTTTGGGGTATTTTATTTATTTTCCCCCTCTATTAATCCACTCAAACAACTTAATTAATCACATTAAAGTTGGCCAGGGGCGGACCCAGAAAAATCATCTTGGGGGTGAAAATATTTTTTGGAGGGTTCAAAATATTTTTTCGGAGGGAGAAAATTATTTTTCATATATATATACACACAAAAAAATAAAAAATTCTTGTTAGCCAACTCAAATTCCCTGTCCGGCTCCGACTCTTCACTCTTAGCCGTCCTTTCCCAACCGGCCTTCGGCACTCGGCTCTCCAAACTTGGCAGCCAGAATCCTCTACGTCCGGCTTATTCTCTTCCGGCCCTTGACTCTTCTCCCTTGGCTGCACTTTTTATAGCGAAGGATTAATGCCGGTTCAATCGTTCTGCCGCTATACCCGCTAATCTCCTAAACCTTCGCTGCCGTTCTAACTGACGAGACCAGCAGTCTCTCGCTGCTCTCCTGGTCTTTTTTTTTGCTCAAATAGAGATGTTTTACTTTTCAATAGATGTTTTATTTTTCTTTTGTTTGAGTTGAGATATAATTTTCAATAGATATGTTTGTGTGAAAAACACTATAATTGTAGAAGAGTGGCAAATAATTAAGAGAACCTCTTCTAAATGAATTGTATTCTAACTTTAATAATCCAATTAATTTGGGTTGTGTCAAATGACTCAAATGAATGGTATCCTAAAAATTCTGAAAGCAAAAACACTAAATGTAATAAAAGACACAATAATGATAGTTTAACGTAGATTGTGAAAGTGGTTCTTGTCTTCTTGACCCGCATGTTCATACGCTGCTACAAATATTTGTGAACAATATGATAGACTAAATTAAGTCTTACGAAGTATGAAGTAGTATATATATAGTTTTGGTAGAAAAGGGAATATTTTCTTAGCACCAAAACTCAAATCCTATTTTCTTGCGGAGTAAAAACATCCATAGTATACTTTGATTAATTTTTTATGGTTGATGAAAAAATACCTATTAGGAATAAGTTCAGCACTTCAGCCCCACAAAACTAGTTCAATGTCTCAGAAATTGCATTGCATTGGATCAGGAATCTGCAAAACGACCTCAACTCATATAAGGAAATGTTATAATTTGAAGTGACACTAAAATGTCTTATTTATAAAGAAATAAAATTAAATAATAATATAAAAAGAAGTAAAGATAGAGAACTAATTTAGGATAAGATTCTACCGATAGACAGTTGAATTGGTAAGAAATAAACAAAGAGAAACGGGACATATGATTATGGAAACATAGGTGAGCTCCTTGTCTCTGTGCCTTTCAGTTGGTTTTGGATTTGGATTTGTGTGTGGCGTCCACGCCTCTCCTCTTCCTCATTCTCTCTGTTCTTCCCTTTCTTATTATTCATCTTTAATTCATTTCCTTTTTTTGTAATCATAAATTGTCTCCATGTTTACAAATGGGAAGTAGAACCAACCGAGGTTCGAGAGATAAGCAATGAATTAGGGGTTGATGGTGATCATGTGCAGTGGAGAAGGGAAGCGATGTTGGTAGGAAGAGCAGTGGTGGGAGCGGGAAGAGCATATATTAATGCCTTCAAGAATAGCCATGATGTCAATGAGAAGAGCAGTGATACCGATGGGAAGAGGAGTGACCTCAGGTGGGAGAGCAATGACCAGGAAAGAAAGAGGCCTAAGGATGATGGGTGCGAATAGCGGTAAACTTGAAAAACACAATGAATGTGGAGTATTTTAGTTTTAGATCTTTGAAAACATAAAAGGATATTTTTGTCTTATAGATTATATTTAGTCATATTATTTTTTTAGTCATATTTAGGGAAATGAATTGCTTCGTATGTTTTAGTCATACTACAAAAAATTCCTCATCATATACACTAGTTGATTTAGTTTTCTTTTACTAACTTATATGTGTCTCTTTAAAAACTTTGAGCACAAAAATGTAAGCACAAAGCATACATTTAAAGATTCTAAACTAATATTTCATCTAGTGCTATACATAGACAACATAAATTTCATGCAAAACCAACATCACTTTTTATATCATAGCACGTTTTGAATGCATAGTTCCTTTAAAAGAAATTGACACAAACAGGAGCAAGGAAAATGTGATTTTTAAATAGAAGTACAATATGATTGTTATACGAGAATACCACTAGCAGTAATGACCTCGAGAGATGTCAAGTTGGTCACCAAGGCGGCAAAGGCCCATCTTGTTAAACTAGGTTAATGAGCTCATCCATAACAACAAGTCGATATAACTTGTCGATTACTTGGTACATTTGTAGATAATGAACATATATAGAAATTGCCATAACTTTTCATGCCTAAATATTACTAGTATGAGTTAAAACATGTTGCAGTTTGTGATTTAGACTTTGTGACAATGAAAAATTGGTGCACTAAAAGAAACCACACTTAGCACAAGGTATGTGAACATGGATTGCATACATGTTTTTATTTATTTATTTATACTTATTCTTCAAATACAAAACAACTAAGACTAAATCTCAAATCAATGGGGCAATTAATTGGATTACTATTTAGGATTCTTGAATCATGTAACTGAAAACAAGTTATGTAAATTGGAAGCGTGTAATTAAAAGCCAAAAAAATAAAAAAGAATCATCAATAGTTGAAGGAGGCTATTATTACCCCAAACTATCCCTAGTGACTTCATATGCCAAGAAACAAGCAGCATTTGCCGGAACGCTCCTAGCCATGGCCGGTCCAAACCCCTTGTAAAGGCCCTTTACTCCCTCCGCTGCAAAGATTTTTCTGAAGGCATCGATTGAGCCCGAGAACTTGGGCTTGTGGAAATCGTCAACCTGTAGCACACTCTTGACGACATCGGTTGGGTATACAAAAACCCAAAATGAGGCCCCTGCTAAGCCTCCAGCTATGACCAGAGAGCCTCTGCCAAGCCCTGAAGTATCATGACCGCCAGCAAGGTACTGTTTTGTGGCTTCGTAGACACCGAACATTGCAGCATTCCCAGGCACTTCACGGGCCATGGTGGGGATAAGTCCCTTGAAGAGTCCCCTTGCACCTCCTTCAGACTTCAGAACTTTCCTTGCCACATCCATTGGCCCAGAATACTTCACTGCTTCCACCGTTGCCCCCACTGAACTTGCAAGTGCACTTTGCACCTGCAATCTGAATTGTCAGCAGAAAATATAGTTATATAGCCATTTGGTAGCTTAGGGTCAGTTTCGAACTCAGAAATTACTTGGGAAAGACCATAGGGAGAAAAGTTGAAAGTAAATGATATTTGGAGGAAAATGGGTATAAAAGAGAGAATAGAACTATTGGAGTAATTACTCTCAAGCTTGGAAAATGTTGCCATGTTACATGGCAGTAATTACTCGTATTTAGGAAATAAAAATGTAACAGTCCTATTTTGGTATTCACAAACGTTTTGACTCCTATTTTGTAGTGCAATTTATTTTTATTTATTTTTCCATTATATAAACAATAACAAATCTAAGTATATGTACAAACAATTAAAATATTAACATTGTTTCATTTGCCATTGCATTCTCCAAGGTAAAGCCTAACGTACAAAAATAACTTTTGTTGGCACTTTTCCCTTGGCTTTTTCTGCAATCCAAAGTAAAACCTCAAATACACAATAACTTTCCTTGGCCTTTCCCTTAGCCTCTTCTGCAATCCAAACATACCTTTGGTGTAACAGTTTAAAAGGCATTGGGTCAACCGAATTCATATTCGAGCACAAAATTAAACTATATTATAAAAATTCAGTGCCAAATTTGTACAATCATGTTTTACTTGGGCAAGGCTGCATAAATCAGGTTGAAATTTGGTATAGGAATGGAACCATAATTTCAATTACTAATTCCTTCATGCATTTTTGCCTATATGAATACTGATTTTCTATGAGAACTTTACTTCATTTAAAACTACTCTGTAATAACCTAGTTAAGATAATAATACCACTTTTTGTAACTGATCCCTTAGGGTCTGTTTGGATCCTAGTAAGTGCTTGGGAACTGAAAAAAATGCTAAGGAAATTCATTTTCTTATGTATGGTGCAAATTAAAACACACCTGCATTTGATTAATTCAGTCGGGCACGCAAGAAAGGAAACAGCAGTTCCTGCTCCAGCCCCGCAAAGGATTTGCTGGCCCACAGTAAGGGGAATGCCTGGTTCTGATCTCACCAATGCCTCCATTTGACCTCTAACTGTGAAGAGCAGTGCATTGAAGGCTGCGACAGTGGCAAGTGGGGCCCCCATGCCTTTGTATAAACCCTTTGGACCTTCTGCAGCGATTGTCTGCTTCACAGCATCCATGGCACCCAAATATTTGGGAGCCTGCCCAGATAGTGGGGCAGGTTGACTTTGTAGCTTCACCTTAATAGTATCAAAAGGATGACCACATATCAATTGTGCTGCCCCTCCAACAGTCCCTGAGCTCAAATCCTTTGCCACATCACCCATCAGCAAAAATATGTTTCTTTAATTCTGCAGAAAGATACTGCCAGATCTTATGGTCAGACCATGTACCAGGCGAGCTTTAGAAAGTCTAGTAGGGAATGTTTTACAACACTCAGATAAGCCCCGAGGCTCTATTTTGTATATAATGGGACAGAGCAAACGGCCCAAGCCTCAATCAACACATTAAAAAGAGCAATGAAGCATTTAGAAATGTATAACCATGTTTAAATTCTTAAATTCAAACATCATACAGAGAGCTAGTGTGCATCACAGTCCGACAAGTGATGAAAGTTAACATACTCATACCACACATTAAGTGATCAACCATTAAAGCATTAAGCATCACAAGTCTAAAACCAAATAGGAGAAATACGAAAGCCTGGTAATTTGCTTCTTGGAGGGAGGAAGCGTAAACAACAATAGCCATATAATTTTAAATAATCAATTAACATATAAAGGTATTAAACAGTAATATTACCTATAATTGTGTTAAAGAACCTAGTTTTACACTTTTACATGAACCATTTTATCGTAATAATACTTTTACTGAGTAAGGACTGAATATTTTACTGGTTTTTAAAACTATATATATATTTTAGCTTTTACACTTTTTATTGCATTTTACTCTTTTTAACTTTTACTAAAGACTAAAAACCATAATTTTAAAAACACAGTAAAATTAAAATACACAGCTAATCATATTGTTTCACATATCACAATTCGTTATCCCCTTTCATATCAATCTTGATATTCAAGCGTACGGAGTATTATTAGGTAGCCTTGCTAAGAGCTAGTGTACTAGAAGGCGCTAGCCACCAGACCGTCATCTGATACCTGAATCTACTAAAAGCACCTGAACCTAGTCCAATCAATTCCAGAATAGATTGTTCATTGACATCTTTCCCCTAATGAGCCTATACCATGCACTGATCCTAATTCTAATATAACACCCCCAAAAAGACACTACCCAGCTCAATGAGAAAACTCCAATTGCAAAGAGAGCAAGAAACAAAGAATTCCAGTGTTCCACGGTACTAATAGGTATGATATAGAGCCCGTTTGGTAACACGAAAATCGGCTAATTCGGCTGATTTTGCTGAAATTTATGAAGTTCAAGCTGAAGTGGCTGTATTGGCTGATTTTGATGATTTATGAAAAAAAATTATATTTAAAATATTTGTTATAATCAAATCAAATGAAAAATTATATGAAAAATAGCTAAAATGATCATCTACAGTAACTTCAGCCAATACAGCCAGAAAAGTAACTTCAACCTTAATTTTTCATATTATTTCACAATTAAGCGAGCGAAAGCAAAAATTACGTGTTTGGTGAAAAAACTGGCCGATAAGCCTAATAAGCCGAAAAAAGGTGTCACCAAACGGGCTCATAATCCTAATTTTTCAGACCAAACGGTGATGTACAGGCTCCTGCTAGTAGTCACTTTCAGCTTCTTCACTTAATTGTGTTCCTAAATCAAAGAAACTTTGAGGAATTCTTTCCCTAACATATGATAGATCATTCTTGACAGGATCTACGACATAAAAAACTTGATGTACTTGAGATGGCATGACAAAGGGATCATTTGAAGAGCAAAACTTTGTGGTGTTAATACAATTAAGATCATACTCATCTTTCTCAGGTTGGTACCATTCACATCTGAACAATACAATCTTAAACTTTGCCCAGTAATTTATTTCACTTATACTTCCTTCGTTCCCTTTTAATTGCAACAGTCAACATTTCACGTTTGCCAACACACAAGTTTGACCATTAATATCTTTCATTCCTTATTAGTAAAGAATTTAAAAAATTCATATTTTGTAAATTTAGAATGAGAAGAATTTAACAATATTTTTTTTAAAATTTAATTTACAATACATTAATTAATAAAATATAGTCAAAGTGGAATATGTGAATAGTGCAAAAAGTCCTTGTAGACAACATCACCAATGATGGGATATTTGTCCTTGTAACTTGCAAAACTGTTCGTGACAGCCGTCACACTCACTCCACTATTCTGTGTTTTGTATCTTTCATCACGATCTTTTGTATAAAAGTGGTACCCATTTACAAAATACCCGGTATACCTCTTCGCAATAGGACATGGTCCTTTTGATAACCAAAATACATTATGCTCTTGCGCCCATCTACTTCATTTTTTTCTACACACCTGATCTTGATGTTCTCTAATCACAAAAGACCATAAATGTTAATACATGAATAGTCATATAAGAAAGTAGTATAATGTGTGTTTATTTTTACCGGATCAAATCTTCTAATTCTTTACTATCTGAATTGAATAAAACATAACGATGTGCAAGCTTGGACATCGAATCATCCAAGGTGAATGATTTTCTTTTTCTTCTTTTGATCCCTCCAAGTGGATATCCAGTGGCATTAAATATTGTGAACTCAGTATTGACATTCATATCAATGTTATTAGAGACAGTATGTAGCTTTCTATTAACACCATCTTGTAAAAATCTAGAGCAAAATGTCAAACATTCTTCAATCAGGTACCCTTCTGCTATAGATCCCTCTGGACGGCTTCTATTACGAACATATGCTTTCAACATGCATAGATACCGCTCCATAAAATACATCCAACGATATGACACGGGCCAACCGAGTCCAATCTCTCTCACCAAATGAATAGGCAAATGGACCATTATATCAAAAAAAAAGCATGGCAAAAAAATTTCTTCAAGATCACACAACACTTCCTTGATTTCTAACTCCAAGTGATCAAGCTCCTCCGGTAAAAATACTTTATCGCATATCTTTAGAAAAAAAGAGCCCAACCTAATTAAAGGTATGGCAACATGTTTAGGCAGAGTCCTTCTTAATGCTACCTGGAGCAAGAAATTCAACAAAATGTGAGCATCATGACTCTTATAACCCGAGACTTTCTTCTCTGGAACATGTACACAACGTGCAATATCTGATCCACACCCATAAGGTGATTTTACTCCTTTAAAAGCAACACAAAACAACTTTTTTTCCTCAGCGGAAAGTGAAAATTGTGTCTTCGTTAAAATAATATGTTTACCGTCATCAAGAAAGAACAGGTCCTTTGAATGTCTCGTTCATTAAAATAATAGCACCGCAGCATGTAGTTTGAATGTCTCGTTTATGAATTTATCATGTGTATCAATACCTTCAGTCCACAAGTCCTTTAAATCTTCTATCAAGGGCATCAAATATACATCAATGTCATTTCCGAGAGAGTGCAGTTCTGGTATCGATAAAGATAACATCAAGTTTTCTGACTTCATAGAGAACAAAGGGTGAATATTATAATTGACCAGCACCATTGGCCAAGTGCTATGAGCGATACTCATTGTTCGAAAAGGATTGAAGCCATCACTTGCAAGTCCCAGTCTCACATTTCTACCTTCTTTCTCAAATTGAGGGTGTAGTGAATCGAATTTCTTCCAAGCTTCACCATCAGCAGGATGTCTGAGCTTACCATCATTGGGACGTTTCATATCATGACATCTCATTTGTTCAGCGGTTTCCGAGCACATATATAACATTCTTAACCTCGGTTTTAATGGGAAATACCACAAAACCTTGGCTGGAACATTCCCTTTGTGCTTATGATTCTCGGCATCTTTCACTTTCCACCTAGACGTATGACATTTAGGACATGATTCTAGATTAGAATCTCCTTTCCAATAGAGCATGCAATCTTTAGAACATGCATGTATCTTTTGGTAATGAAGTCCTATGTCCTTTACCATATTCTTTGCTTCAGCAAAGGATTTAGGAAATTTTCCATAGGGAACTACTTCTTTGAAAAGGACCAATATTTCAGAAAATGTTGTATTGCTGAGTCCATCAATTGTCTTGAAAAGTAAAAGACAGATTGAAAAAGACAAGATAGTGAAGTTTTTGCATCCTGGATATAATTCTTTCTTTCCCTCCTCCAACAAACTATAAAAAAGTTTTGCATCTTCATTCATTCCTTCTTGATTCTCGTTTTCATGAATCTCTCTAAATCTCTCACCTAAAACTCTAAAAGCTCATCAATGTTGCCATGCATAACTGTATCCCTTTCATTGTCATGACCCCTACGGTCAGCTAACATAGGTCCCTTACCATGAAAGTTCCACTTCAAATAATTTTCCAAAAATCTCTTTGCCACTAAACGATTCCACACTTCACCTCTACGATACCAATAACGATTTATACACTTTTTGCATGGGCAAGGAACTGGACCGCCACGAGCTACTTTAGCAAAAGCTTGATCAATGAAATTGGACAATCTATTCTTGAATTCTAACGAGAGTCTATGTTAATACATCCAAGTTCTATCCATTACCATAGAGATCACTAAAATGGAGAAATAAAAGAGAATAAAATACAAATTGATTGCAACACCCGCTTATACAAAAATTAATTAATTAATTAATTAATAGAGCAAAGTCCTTTGTAAAGGAAGTTAAAAAGATACAAAATAAAAAAAAATGTTTTGAACTACTGAAACAAATATCACAGTAGTGCACAAATAAAATTGAAAATAGTCAGAGCAAAACCTTATGAAACTAAGAACAAAACACTAGAGATAGCACTTAACACTAATGTTAAAATTTAAGAATCTTTTTGTGCTTAATAATAAAAAATACTCCGTATGATTTTGACGACCAACGTGATAGTGGAGCAGTTTTATAAATGGATTTAAAGCGTCCGTTAATTCAATTAGTTAAAATAAGTGAGATACGAAGTTATATTTGAATCAAAATCAGTTATATAATGGCCCTTTTAAATAACACTAGTTTTAACTATATTAGTGATAGAGATCCAGCTAGTCTACTTACTCAGAATAGAAGGTTCGGGCGAGTTTATTCTAGAAGGCCTAAAATAGACTAGCGGTTATTAGTTGTGAGTTGTTAAGTAACTAATAACTACCTTCTGTTTGTAGAAGGATATCATCATTATCATTACCCCAGTGCCGCAAAGGCTCCCACCTACAGTGGGGTAAGGGGGGGTCGGATGTACGCAGTCTTACCCATGTACTAAAGTACAGAGAGATTGTTTCCGGATGACCCATAGTGAAAATCGCGTCAAAAATTGCATGGACTGACGGTTGCTTCATAACAAAGAAGCGCAGACAGTTTAGTGAGCCCATTTGCTTTATTCCATCATATTCTCAAGCCAAAAAATAATGAGTTTTTGGCTCCATTGCAAATGATGGAATATTGTTTGTAGAAGGATATAAATAGTATAATTTTGCTGTAGGAAGGCAGGCTGTTTTTAGACTAATTGTCTGGGACTGGGAGTTGGAGTTCTATCTCCTTCTTGGGACGATTGTATACGACTTACCTTCTGTGAATAAGATTCTGTTTTCTTACCTTGTTCTTAGCTCTATTGTGATTGATTCCTGAGTTGTGGAAGTCGTATCATTGGTATCAGAGACTGGTTGTAGTGGTGAATGGTTGGCACGAGGAAGAAAATGGAAGGGAGAATGAATGACGTTGAGCGAGGTCAACGTGAAATACAAACGAGTATGGAGAATCTAGCTGCGAATATTGCAGCGATGCAAACTGCGATGCAAGCTAGTATCGCTGAATTACATGTTCAGATGACAAATCGATCTCGGAGTCAGTCACGAAGATCGAACAACTCACAGCGAACAGCTCATTAGAGGAATCTGCAAGAGGAAGATAGTTCGGATGATGCAGTTAACAATTCCGTCTCGCAACACAACCACGAACCAAGACGGAATCATAGAAATCAGAACAATACGGGAAGAAAAATTGACTTGCCCCTTTTCAACGGAAAGGATGTTTCTGGTTGGTTGTTAAGAATGAACAGATACATTACGATTGAATCGAACGGAAGACGAAGATAAATTGGATGTGGCGGTCATCGCATTGGAAGACCAAGCTCTCAGCTGGTTCCAATGGTGGGAGGGACAGGCACAACATCTGAATTGGGACTCCTTTACACGAGCGTTGACCAGGAGATTTCAACCAAACTTGGTTCAGGATCCTTTGGGGCCTTTATTTAGTCTGAAACAGAAGGGATCTATATCTAAGTATAGAGATCAATTTGAGACAACTATTGCATCGCAGGGACATTTATCTGAGGAGGTGTTGAAAGGTGTGTTCTTAAAAGGGCTGAAAAGGGATATTAGAGCAGAATTGAAGCTCTATCGTACCAGGACACTAGCTGAAGTGATGGATAAGGCATCATTGATTGAAAACAAGAATATGGAAGCAGTTTTAATGAAGAATAAGGAGGAGAACAAGAAGAAGGGACAGGGCAGAAATATCATTCAGGACAGAATTGGAGTGAAGGTAGTAAATGGAGAAGCTATCCGGGACCTATAAGAAACTCCAGTACATTAAATAAAGGGACCAATGAAATCAGAAACCATCCAGAAATTAAAGAAGTTTCTGAAAGAAGACAAGGGCCTAGATTATCTCAAGAGGAGTTGTTGGAGAGAAGCAAGAAAGGTTTGTGTTTTAAATGTGGTGAGATTTGGGGCAGAGGTCATGTATGTAAGATGAAAAACTACAAGATGGTTTTGGTAGAGAATTCTGAAGGGGAAGAAAATTCTGAGATTGAAGGGGAAGAAGCATTAGAGGAACTAATGAATACTGCCAACCACATGGATAACAAGAACATGCAACTCTCAGTATTAAGTAAGGAAGGAATATCTTCTATGACTACTTTCAAGGTGAAAGGGAAGATGAAATGGGTGGGTGGAGTGATAGAGGTCACTGTGTTAATAGACAGTGGTGCTACGCACAATTTCTTGTCCAGAACTCTAGTGGAGAGCAGAAAAATACCTTACAGTCCAATTAAGGGTTATAAGGTTCAGATTGGGAATGGTGAGTGTATACCCAATTGGGGCAGATGTTCATTGGCTGAATTGGAGATTCGGGGAGTACAAATTCAGCAAGAATATTACATCTTGGAATTGGGAGGAGTGGATATAGTGTTGAGGATGGAATGGCTGACTGGATTGGGAGACATGGAGGTAAACTTTAAGCATCAAATCCTTAAGTGGAATCAGGAAAGGGAGACATACATCATAAGAGGTAATCCAGATGCTAATCAGATGGAGGTGACTTTGAAGACTATGGGTCACATTTTACATCAAGAGGGAGATGGGTTCTTGTTGTACTGTGAAGGGGAATCAGAGAAACTGACGGAGAAAGATGAGAAAGATGACAGGGAAACTGAGTGGGGAGAATTGATAGCTGAATTCACAGAAGTCTTTAATTCTACACTCCAATTTCCACCTGCAAGGGACTGTGATCATGCCATTAATATTAAAGAAGGAGCAGACATACCAAATATCAGACCATACAGGTACTCATTTGATCAAAAGAATGAAATTGAGAAGATTATTGCAGAAATGTTGAAATCTGGAATAATTAAACACAACAATAGCCCCTATAGTAGCCCCATTCTATTAGCTAGAAAGAAAGATGGAGGCTGGAGGTTTTGTGGAGACTATAGGGCTTTAAATAAGGTTACTATACCTGATAAGTTTCTTATTCCAGTGATTGAGGAGCTTTTGGATGAGTTAGGAGGTGCCAGAATCTTTTCAAAATTAGATCTCAAAGCAGGTTACCACCAGATAAGGATGAAGGCCAGTGATACACATAAAACAGCTTTCGGGACCCATGAGGGTCATTATGAGTATTTAGTTATGCCCTTTGGACTGACTAATGCTCCCTCCACTTTTCAGTCACTTATGAATGAGGTTCTAAGGCCTTTTCTGAGAAAATTTGCTTTGGTGTTCTTTGATGATATTTTAGTTTACAGTAAGACTAAGGAAGAACATAAAGAACACCTGAGAAAGGTTCTGGGAGCTTTGAAGAAGAATCAGTTGGTAGCAAATCAAAAAAAGTGCTCATTTGGCCAAAGACAACTCAATTATCTGGGACATATAATTTCAGAAGAGGGTGTGGCAGCTGATCCTGAAAAGATTGAAGCTATGAAGAATTGGAATATCCCCAAAGATTTGAAGGAACTCAGAGGATTCTTAGGTTTGACTGGGTATTACAGGAGGTTTGTAAGAGGGTATAGCAAGATTGCGGCTCCTCTTACCATGCTTTTAAAGAAAGATGGGTTTGTATGGAATGAGATGGCTACTGATGCTTTCCAGAATCTGAAGAATGCCATGATTTCCTTGCCAGTGCTAAGAGTACCTGATTTTAACAAGATGTTTGTGATTGAAACTGATGCTTCAGGAAAAGGCTTAGGGGCTGTATTGATGCAGGAAGGAGGCCCTATTGCTTATATGAGCAAACAGTTATCTCCCAAATATTTGAATAAATTTGTGTATGAAAAAGAATTAATGGCTATTGTTTTTGCTATTCAAAAGTGGAGACCTTACCTTTTGGGAAGGAGTTTTGAGATACATACAGATCAAAGGAGTTTGAAATATTTGACTGAACAAAAGGTTATGGGAGAAGATCAACAAAAATGGATAGCCAAACTAATGGGTTACAATTTTACCATTAGATACAAACCAGGGATTGAGAATAAGGCAGCTGATGCCTTATCCAGAAAATATACATATGCAGCCCTATCCACAGTAACTTGCCAGGAATGGGAGGGTTTGGAAGAAGAACTGGAAAAGGACCCTAAATGGGGGGAGATCATGCAGAAGATGTTAATTCAACCAGATAAATATCAGGATTATAAGAGGAAGGGAGGTTTGCTCTATTACAAAGGGAGATTGATTTTACCAAAAGGATCCCACAGAATTCTAATCATTCTCAAGGAATACCATGATTCAGCCATAGGGGGTCATTCAGGGTATTTCAGGACTATGAAGAGGATTGCCAATTTATTCTTTTGGGTGGGGATGAGATCTGACATCAAGGATTATATTCAGGGATGTGACACTTGCCAAAGGAATAAATATCAGGTTTTAAAGCCTGCTGGTTTGCTGCAGCCTTTACCAATACCTGAACAGGTTTGGACTGATATTAGCATGGATTTCATAGGAGGTCTACCAAAATCACAAGGAAAAGACACTATTTTGGTGGTGGTTGACAGATTGACAAAGTTTTCACATTTCATACCATTGGCACATCCCTATAATGCCAAAGGAGTGGCTGAAATCTTTATTCAGGAGGTAGTGAAAATACATGGATTTCCCAAATCCATTGTGAGTGATAGAGACAGCCTTTTCTTGAGTTCATTCTGGTCAGAGTTGTTCAGATTGGCTGGGACAAAGCTCAAATATAGTACTGCCTAACATCCACAGAGTGATGGGCAGACTGAAGTGGTAAATCGTTGCCTAGAAACTTATTTGAGGTGTTTAAGTGGAAGGAAACCGAGACAATGGGTTAAATGGCTTCCATGGGTTGAATATTGGTTCAACACTAATTATCATAGCTCTTTGAAAAGCACTCCATATCAGGCCTTGTTTGGACAATCACCTCCTGCTATCATCAGAGGTGATGTCAGTATAACTTCAGTAGATGAGGTAACTAAGATGACTGCTGAGAGGAATGGGATGTTGACTGAATTGAAGGAGAATTTGGCCAGAGCACAAAATTTGATGAAGCAACAAGCTGATAAACATAGGAGGGAAGAGGAATTGGAAGTAGGAGATCAAGTTTTCTTAAAGATACAACCATATAAAATGAGAAGTTTGGCCAAGAGGATCAATCAAAAGCTGAGTCCAAGATTTTATGGCCCTTATGAAATTTCAGAGAAAATAAATAAGGTTGCTTTCAGATTAAGGTTGCCAGAAGGAAGTAGAATACACCCTGTATTCCACATATCCTTGCTGAAGAAAGTGCTGAAACCCACTGTAGCTTATCAAAGCCTCCCAGATTGCCTCACAAAAGATTGTGAGTTGCAAGTGAGACCTGAAGCTGTGAGAGACAGCAGGCTGAATCAGGAAGGGAAGGAGGAGATCCTAGTGCATTGGCAGGGCCTTCCTGATTTTGAAGACTCATGGGAGGATATTAACATGATCCAAGATCAATTCCCTGACTTTCAACTTGAGGGCAAGTTGGTTCTGCAGGGAGGGGGTATTGATAGAGATCCAGCTAGTCTACTTACTCAGAATAGAAGGTTCGGGCGAGTTTATTCTAGAAGGCCTAAAATAGACTAGCGGTTATTAGTTGTGAGTTGTTAAGTAACTAATAACTACCTTCTGTTTGTAGAAGGATATAAATAGTATAATTCTGCTGTAGGAAGGCAGGCTGTTTTTAGACTAATTGTCTGGGACTGGGAGTTGGAGTTCTATCTCCTTCTTGGGACGATTGTATACGACTTACCTTCTGTGAATAAGATTCTGTTTTCTTACCTTGTTCTTAGCTCTATTGTGATTGATTCCTGAGTTGTGGAAGTCATATCAATTAGCAAAAACATATGAATAACAAATTATGTCTGTCACTATGATTACTAGAAACTAGTAGTAATTAATTTTAACATAAAACAATGTGATATAAATTATACACGAACTTAAGTTATACGATTGTATGATTTATATTATTTTCAAATTAAATTACTTAGCACCAAACTATATTAAGTAGCAGCAATATGATGCTACTAATGTGCTTCATGCTAAACTGAAATCAATTTACTAGGTGCTCAGTCTCACTCCAAACCGGAAAAGAGACTAATTGTCTTTTAACTATAACCGAATCAGCCAATGAGTCTTAAATCATATCCAGGAAGAACTTATTTTCTGGATTTTTGGATCACCTTTGATATTGTGTCCAGGCACTCTTGCATACCAAAACCTATCTGGTCTAGTGCTAGCAATTTTTATCTTGCCGCATTTGTAAACTTAACGGTCAAAGGTCTAAATAGTTTCATTCTCTCAACCAAATACCTACAAAAGCAATTGCTATATTGTTGATTTCTTTCACTCTTTCATTAGGGAGACTTCACTCATTGATTAAAAAAAACTAAAATGTTGGGAAATAATAAAATGGCTAGTGTGACCAAACATAGAACAATGGCAACCCAAAATACCTAGAGATCCTACTAAAAACAAAGAGAAAAGCAACTAAACAGGTTCTACCCGTACAGACACCGCAGCCTTGAGGTAACAACAATCCAAGTCATATCAACCACCTCAAAGGTGGTTAACTTAACCGTAGCCAATACCAGAATCTCCGGGTAAAGGTCCGTTTACTAATACTCCCTCCATCCCATTAGAAGGTTCCCACTTTCCTTTTTTGGACGTCCCGCTAGAAGGTTCACATTTCCATTTTAGGAAACAATTAACAATCTAAGTGACAAATTAATCATTAAATATTAAAAATGATACATTTATAACATCACAGTTATCAATACTAACTACATTATAATATATTAATATATACCTAATAAAATTATCTCAAAATATACGGGAAGTACTTTATTTAATTATAGCCTAAATAACCGTGCCGTTTTGCTATGGGAACCTTCCAACGGGACGGAGGTAGTAGTGTAGTACTAATGTTGTTTAAGTTTTAACAAATTTAAAATTTAAGAAAACAAAACCAAACCGATCACATTTTGGAGCCAGAACAACAGATGGTTTGGCTGGGCCCAAGTACCAGTTCCAGACTGTGTTCGAAACACACATCAACAGGTCTTTTACCTCACTGGTTCGAGACAGTTTTAGTTCCGGAATGAAGTGTACCCCTATCTACAAAACTGAACCTAAAGCTTAATAATTATCAAATATAATATTTCACAAGCATGAGAACTGCAGAGGAAAACAAAACTGCAGAAAGTAAACAGATGATCTGCAGAAAGGAAATCGCATATAATAACAAAATTTGTCTATCAATATGTTTACTAGAAACTGGAAGTACTTAATTTCAACAGAAAACTATGTGATAGCTTGGTTTTAAAAGGCACGAGGCGCCTTGAGGCGATTTCTTTGATTTACCCGAGGCGCGAGGCGCGAGGCGATGAGGCGCGCGCCTCACGGATCTCAGCCACATTTCTTTGGTTAAATATATTTTTAGTACTTTTACATAAAGCACTCTTCTCAAAAATACTTCAAACTATTAAACAATCTTAATAAACATCATATTTTGATTCATGTCATGTGATGTGACTAAGTGATACTGTTGGCTGTCACGCGCCTACCACAGCACCTTCCTCCTTTATCTTGGCTTGGGACAGGCATGATACAAAAAAAAAATGATCTTGTGACGGAGTTTTAATAAACATCACAAGAGAAACAAAATATTAATTACAGACAATAAGACAGAAGAAAGAAATATATGTTTAAAGGCATAATTGCCAAAAGTCAAGTCACAAAACTCAGTCTTAAAACTTCAAAACATAATTAGCTTATATAAAACTGTTAATAGTAATTTAAATAATTAATGTAATAAACTGTGATAAATTAATAGTCATTTTGTGATAAATTAAATAATTAACTTATAAAACTGTTAATATTAATTTAAATAATTAATGTAATAAACTGTGATAAATTAATAGTCATTCTGTGATAAATTAAATCATTAAGTTATATAAAAACTGTTAATAGTAATTTCAATAATTAATGTAATAAACTGTTATATAAAAAATTGTTAAAAAATGTTAATAATAATATCTATCAAAACTTATATATAGCGAAAGATAATACTACATATGTATCAGTTATCTAACTTTTTATTTAAATAAATTTAATATTTTTATAAATATAAGAACTTAAAATAAAAAAGTAAATAGCAGAAGATAAAAAAAAGACTTACCTCGCAGAAGTCGGAATAATACCAGCGCAAGACAGGAAGACAAAATGCAGAAGGGAATTGCAAGACCAGCGCAAGTCCATGAGGCGTCAAAGGCGCTCGTCTCTCAGAAGCGCAAAAGGCGCTCGCCTCTGAGACTCTGAGCCGCCTGGGTAAGTTAAAGGCGATAAACCCTTCGCCTGCAAGCGCCTAGCGCCTTTGCGTGCCTCAGGCGCGCTTTTTTAAACTAAGTGTGATAGGAATTATACATGAACTTAAGTTATATGATAGTATTATTTATATTAAGTAGCAACAATATGATGCTAATAATGTGCTTCATGCTAAACTGAAATCAGTTTACTAGGTGCTCAGTTTTATGATTACCTTAACATAGAAAAAGATGAAATTGACATATACTCTAGTTGCAAGCGACACTATGATATCAATTCCGAAAGAAAACTGAAATTCAAATTTGATCAACGTTCTAACTTTACTTTAGGGAAGTAAACAGTGCAAGTGAGACTAGGATATCACTTTCGATAGCTAACTGAAATTTAAAACTGATAATGCTTTTTTACTTTAGCTAGGGAAGTAATTGTGCTTGTGATCGGCTACTGAAATTTAAAACAGCATACCTAAACTTTTTGGGGGATTGGCTATATCAAACACGTCCTCATATAAACATTTTTATATCAATAAAATTTACTCCAAAATGCTAAAACCTTTATGTTTGTAATGTAGCTAAAGTCTTTAATTGCAGATTTTCTCAACATCTGCCAACAATGTCTAAATCTCCATTAAAACATGATAGATTTGTTGTATGGACCTGATAAGTTTGAACTCCAATGTTTACATATGATTTACATCATAAAGAAAATTCAGAAGACTTGAATGTGGGAGATCAAGAAGGTGTGGATAAATAATTCATTAAGTAGTCATGAAGCAAATACTTTTAGTGCAAATTAAACTAGGAATGCTAGTTAAAATCCAGAGAAGAAAATGGTTAAAATTAAGAGGGGCACTAGAGCTCAGCAGAAATCTAAATTTTTCAGCCATGAATAAAAGGGTGAGGATAGTGAATTGAAAACTAATGTAGTTAGTAGTCAGTAATCAAATTCTTTATTTTGACTTCTAAGGTGCTTTGATTAGAGGGCTATATAACTAGCTATGACTCCATAACCTGCATGCTAGACTTGCAGACAGTTTGCTTTTAAAGGAAAAATAACATTAAGTTGAAAAAATTAAGTGAGCATACAAGGAGGCATTGCCCATGCTCTTAGTATACTATTGAATTAATGTTATTATTGCATAATGCCATATACCTCATCTATTACAGTACACCAGTGATGTCGATAGCAGCGCTATAGCGTGCTATAGCGGAATAGCGTTGCGGCGGACATGGATGGCACTACGGGGAGGGCTCTAGCGTGGCGTTTGGGTGTAGCGGCCATAGCGCCTGCTATTGCAGTGGTGCGGAGAAGAAGAAGAAGAAGAAGAAGAAGAAGGCCGCTAACGCGGTGCGTTTTATGGTAAAGAAGTTACTGCACATTCTGGGAGGGATTTTAGCGTTTAATTTTTTAGCACAGACATAGAAGGGGTAAATTAGACTTTTAAAACAATATATTAACCTACTTAAAACCTTACACGTACGTAAAGGCTACTAAAAGCCCAAAACGAAGCCAGCTTTTGAAAATACTCAGTTGAACCTCTGCGATGACTTCTTCTCCAAGAACGACGATCATCTATTTCTGCTGCTCTGCAATGGCTTCTTCTCCAAGAACGACACATGCTGCCCTCCTCTGCCTTCAGTAGTACATTCTGCTGCAACATCTTCTTCCGCAACCTTTGCTGCAGACCTGCAGTCTTCTTTTCTTCTTCTTCTTCTCGTATGGAGTCTAGTCAGTCTACTCTCTTGTTTAAGCCCACAGGAGAACATCTTGACCCATAATTTGTCAAGGCTTAAACTCTTACACTAGAACCTTGTTTTTGACTTGATGTTTTGACTTAAGCTGTTTTAACTTTTAATTATTAATAGCATCGTATGTTTTGCTCATGAAACTAAAGAGTATTTCTAAGTAATTTAGGTGGGTGAACCATCTAGTTTCAGTAGTCTCTTTGCACTTTTGCAGACCTCAGAGTATTATTTTTTCATATGTATGTATTACATATGCTTCCAGTAAGTGTAAGTTACTTATCTATTATATTTGAAAGTACTCTAAATAGCGGTCATCCCGCTATACCGCTATAGCGTTTTTGGGGCTGCCCGCTACGCTCCGCTATCCGGGATTGACAACACTGCAGTACACCATTGCTAGTTTTATAAAATTTTGACTACTCTGTTATGAGCGATCAACCATAAGAATAGATTATCATTTTGAAATTTCTTTTTCAGTCTGGAAGGATATATAGCTAACACCAATCAGTGCTACTCCGGAAGTATATACTATATACTTATCCTAATTGATTCATATACTTTTTCAACAATAATAAATTAAAGTTCCAAAAATGAATGCATAATACAACACTGTCAAAATAATTCATATGTATTCTTAAGTACAGATTATTAAAAGTGATCTATACTTCAGCCTAAAGATCAGTCTAATAAAAGAACTACTAAAATGCTTTAAAATTAGTTCAACTTCTTAACCAAGTGCTAACTAATGACTTGGATACAATATATAAAACCTTTCATATATGAGGTATTTCAACCATGAGTTTGCAGCAACCACTTTATAGGTTAAGCAACTAATTTCAATTGACTAAATCTTTCTTCGTAGTACTTTTTATATATAGGTGTAAATGTTACCGAATAAAAAAGAGCAAATAAAAAAATATAATAGTTCTCATGATTCACATATTTATGATTTAAATCAAGAAAACAAAAACCCTTCTATCAAATACAAAAGAACAAAAATTGTGATTGGGCTCTTAGTTATAAGAGATAAACCTGGACTGTGAAACTATAAACCTAAACTATAAATTCAGGATAATTTTTCTTCAAAGAAACCGAATATGAAACTTGCCTTTAAGAATGTATATAAAAAACATAATCTAAAATTAAACCAACATCGAACCATAAATTGGGCCATTTACCAGATAGAGCATCCAAGATGAAGCCAGATAAGATCGAACTAAGTAATAGATGAGGGAGATAAAGAGCTTACCAAGTCGGTGTGCTTGTAGAATCGAGCGCAAGTTATCGCGCTATTCTTGAAGAGAGCGTAGCTTTAAGGCTTGTAGCTATCTAGCAGAGCAGAGCTTGAGGGGAAACTCAGATCGGAGAAGAGACGATGCAGAGAGGCTTGGCGCGCTGCAGCTTACGAATGGGAGACTAGCACAAGACAGGGCAGGCCCGCCCAGCCCGCACAAATGAGTCGGCTTGGCGTATACCGATGGGTCACTTGAAAACTTGAAACTTGGGGAATTAATAAAGTAAAAGTCGTGTGGTTTAGGTTTGTGCAGAAGAGAAAGAATTAACTGGAACCACAAATTCTTTACTTAAATAAGAAAGTGTCAAAGTTAGTGGGACATCCCAAAAAGAAAAGTTATCAAAGTTTTAAGGGATGGAGATAGTATATTTATCCAAGAGACTTGGGTTATAGTGTAAATCCATTCTGGCCGATAAGCCCGGTCAACTACATTTGGTATCAGTGGCGGCTTTGAGGGCAGTTGGGCCAGGCAACTGCCTTGGGCCTCAACACTGACAAGAGGACCTCCAAAAAATTCTACTCCGATATTAGTATTATGTGTTATTTGTAGACCGTCAATACATCGAGCGATAACTACAAGCAGAAATCGGCTTCATAGTTCACGTCTGACTATCCTTCCTTCATCAAAGTTGTAGCTAATGAAGTCTTCTATCCAACACAACTTGCAAAACTGGATTTGAATCATCCAATCAAAATATATGAATAAAATGGTGGAAGGTCGCATTCTGAAATCTCAACAGAGATTATCTGACTTCATCGTCTGTTTTGACCTTGCTTCTCTCACATTCTCGCATTGGTGTTTTTATATGATTTGTAGCCCTTGAAGTTGGCTTTAATATGAAACTTGAATGGTGTTCTTTGGATGTTCCTAAGAAAATATATGCTTGAACGATTGATAGAACGTCATTCTGACCGCTCTTTTGAAGCCCTATTCGTCTTCTTTTGATCTCGTACCTAATTTTAGAGCTCTTTTGTCTTCAAAACTTTGTCTTCAACACCACACTGACCTCCAATGCTCCTAATCAACTCTCAAATGCTTCTCAACTCGTCCCTATTGATTCTCAAAAGTCGGTGTCAGACTCAAATTCCCTGATTTTGACTCCAAAAATACCAAAACTCGAACCAACGTCCGGTATATATGACTTGAGCTTAAAAATGAGACTTATGAAGTTATTACTGATTTTGCACTTTAAAAGGTATGAATAATAGGCCAATAGGGTGTTACAAGTATAAGTTACTGATTTTTAAATGCATATGTTTGCATTTAAAAATTTATCCTTTTGAATATTACAAACATTATATCGTGAACTTTGAATATGTTTTTTTTCATAAGGTGATTTTTATTCAATTTATCTGATTTTAAAAGTGATTTGTACATAATAAATATTTTTCGTCTGGGGCCTCCGATATGTTCTAGGCGCCTCTGTTTGGTATATATATACGTAGTAGGTTATGCGATCAATTGATCTTGAGAAACGCATTTGTGAATTCACTAGCAAAAGAGGTAACATATATTAACAAACGATAATAATGCATACCTAGTCTATAGATATGCTAAGTGGAATGTACAATAATCATTGCTTAGATCTATTAGGAATATTTTATGGTGTCCAATCTAATTAAATATCATTGTATTTGTGTAGTTATTAATTAAATGTGTAATACGGGCCACAAATGTGTATCTGCCCGTTAGCTTTTTTGTAATCCATAAGTTAGCCAACTTCAATAAAAGGAGGCTAACTTATGGAAACTCTAACGTTCGAGGCTTTAGAGAATAGAGGCTCAGAGATAGAGAGATTAGGTTTTCCGCTGCTCTCTCTCTCTTGAGGGAGAGCAGTGGCACTCTACACGATATACCAGATTCGTTTGTTCATCTCATATCTTTCTATCTGTTTCTTCTTTATCTGCTATGATTGTGTGGTTGTTAGTATATTGAGTCTATCAATTGGTATCAGAACCGAGGCGTGAAACAGGTTGAATGTATTTGCGATTTTTCGCATTTTCCGAAGAACTGCTCTGCTTTTCTTCTATTTTTCTTTAATACAGAGTTTTGCTCCTGTAATCTTGTTTGTGAATGAAAATATGTAAAAATTATACTGTTGGAATCGCATTTCAATACCGATCCGACAACATATCCTCTTTTTTTTATTTCTGCAAATTTTCAATTTCGAAGAACTCTACATGAAATCTTGAGTTTATGCTTTTACATGGCTGCGGAAATGATTTTGACTTGAAACAGATACAGGAGGAATCTCGACCTTCAGGGCTATTCAGAACAGTTTTCAGATTCTCAAAATTTGAAGTTTTCATTTTGCAGGAACTCGACATTTAGGGTCTCGAACTCCTAAACTCGACATTTTTAAAATTGAGAGTTTTAAAATTGTGAGTTTTAAAATTGTGAGTTTTAAAATTGAGAGTTTTAAAATTGAGAGTTTTAAAATTGAGAGTTTTAAAATTGAGAGTTTTAAAATTTAGTGTTTTAAAATTGAGAATTTTAAATTTGAGAGTTTTAAAATTGCGAGTTTTAAAATTGAGAGTTTTGAAACTGCGAGTTTTGAAATTTCGAGTTTTGAAATTTCGAATTTTGGAATCTCGAGTTTTGGAATTTCGAGTTTTAGGAACTTGATGTTTAGAACTTCGACTTTCTGAAAGATTTTGAGATTTTTGGAATTTCTCGATGTTTTGAATATTTCAAAGTTTGCAGTCTTTTGAAACTCAGAATTGTACGAAACTTGACATTTTTCGCAGTTCATCGAAGCTTTACATTATAGGATATCTGAATGAATCTCTGTTTATCAAAGTTTTTAGAAGTTTTCGATGTTCTGATATTTTTCAAACAGCAAGTTTTCGATGTTCTGAGGTTTTCGAAACTCTAAAGTTTTCGAAATTCTAAACATTTTGAAATTCTCAAGATTTCGATATTCTGATGCTTGTTTTGCGAGTGGATTTCGCCATTACTATTCAAGGCAAACTCGAAATTAAAATCTCGAGATTTAAACCTCAAGATTAGGATTTCGAGTTTTTGCCTTAGAATTTTGTTTAATTTCACCTGCTCTCGAAATTCAACATCGAGAACCTCAACCTCGAAGAATTTCCTCAAAAAAAACTCAAAGTTCGAGATTTTTTGCATCATCGCACTGTTTTTGCCATAACTTTTGACTCGGTGATCCGATTTAAGCGAGCTTTTTTTGTTGGAAAGCTAACGAAAAGATCTACATTTATTCTAGGGCTATGCCCCATAACCCATTCTCACGCGCCCTCATGCGCAGTCCTTGAGGGTCAAAACGTTAGTTTTCCGATAAACTTTGTAAATCACCGATGTCCAGGTCAAAACTTAGGCAAATCTGTTCAAATTCTTCCAAAGTCCAACATGAGGTCAAAGCTTTTCTAAACACCACTATAGAGGTCCGAAAATCGTAGATAATTCAATCAACCTCGCGTCAACGGTCATCTTATAACAATCAACAATCAACTAGTGAAGCCTCCCCTAACTCATCAACATTGTGTGATCCTCAAACGTGCTGAATTTCTAAATGATGAGCTTAGGGAAACCGTCATTTGTGGTACCTGTACAGATTGCTCCACACACATGGCGGGTATGACAAACTGTGAGCAATCAAACCTTGCACATTCTGAGGGGGAGTTTCAGTTTTCTCCTTCTGGTGCCTTACACTGACAAAGCAAGGAATCTCTCAACGGATGCAACATTTTAGGGGGAGTGTTCAATGTTATCCTCCCCGGTGCCTAACAATGACAAAGCATATCGAGTGCTCCAGTTGAGGGGGAGTACAGAGAGAAAATCAATGAGAGAACATGTTCTTATGGCTTAGTAACCCCAACTAAACCTACCCAAGGGACAAAGTCGAGAGTAAGTGAGTAAGTGAGTGAGTGAGTGAACATTATGAGCGTTAGGAAGCAAAAGGCTCAAGTGAGCAAGAAAACAATAATCAATGATAAGTCTGTTACCTCAACTGCCTACTATCCGTTGAACATTTACTCCTAGCCACTCAAATACTCTGGATAATTCCCAAATAGGTTCAGGACTGATTTAATCAGATCCCAGGTAGAAGCCACTGCATCTTGTCCAACAGTGCATAATTGAACCCTACCCAAGACCACTCACTTGTCTCCCAACAGACAGGTGTTTAATCATGCTTCACGGGGAACCGCATCTCTCATTACTGCCTCCTTCCGAGGCAAGTGATACTGACTACAGTGGCCTCAACCCCATGCCACTGAACTTTCATTGATCACGTCATGTCTAGTTAGTCACTCCCAAATGTTTTGAAATTTTCTAGGACACAGACGCACTTTTAGAGTCAGTTGCAGGTTTTCATGACCTGCGAGAACTTCCATAGGGCTCATCCATTACAGATGTAGACCAACGGTTGGAAGGAAGTCCTGCTGTTGCAACATAAGAATCACCATCATTTTCAGGCCATCGCTTTAGAGTTTATCTCTATAGTGATGATAACGGGCATCTACACGACCCTCGGGGGGGGGGGGGGTTACGTTATCTTTGCTGACCTTTATGGTCATGCCATAACAACTAGAGTGACATCTTTTCGGATGCTTCACAATGACTGGTTGGAAGTCCTGTTAGAGCTTAATAATGCTTCTATCATTATATACAGGCCACACATCGATGTTTACATTGATGTTGTGTTAACGGAACACATCAGTCTACCCGGTTTTTGCATTTCAACATTCTGCTTGTTTTTCCTGTTTTATTTCCGCAGAATAAAAGAATAAAGGCATGACACCCTGATTCATCGGACTGTCATGAGGGGGAGAGTGTTCCACATGCTGTTTAACTCTCAAAAATCATTCTTGGATACTTCTCTCTTCCAACACCTTCTCTACTATCTCTATCAAAAGCTCCAAATGGTCAGCTACGCTCACAAGTCAACCATCATTTTCCGTTGTGCCACCGACAAGGTCTCCTCAAACGCATTCACTTTGAATAGTCCAAAAGACTACATTGTGGATAGGACAAAGGTCAGATACTCAAACTGTTGAAGATGAATTCCATGGGCGTCTCCTATTCTCCAAAGAATACTCATTCTAGAGGCGTCACCGGACTTTATCCAAGCTGATCAAGAGCAACTTGTGGAAGGCGATGACTACATGCAAGATACTGAAGATCTCTCAACCCCCAGCATCAAAGATCAAATTGCCAAGAAGACATCAAAGGGGAGATTGCAAGGACTTCTTCAGAAAGCCTTCCTCAGAAATCAAGTTCAAAGACAATGGAAGCTGAATAACAATAAACACAAAGATATATGCGTTGCAATATTGATTCAACACGACTGAACACCAAGGGGGAGATTGTTAGGAATATTTTATGGTGTCCAATCTAATTAAATATATTTGTATTTGTGTAGTTATTAATTAAATGTGTAATACGAGCCACAAATGTGTATCAACCCGTTAGCTTCTTTGTAATCCAAAAGTTAGCCAACTTCCCCTATAAAAGGAGGCTAACTTATGGAAACCCTAACGTTTGAGGCTTTAGAGAATAGAGGCTCAGAGATAGAGAGATTAGGTTTTCCTCTGCTCTCTCTCTTGAGGGAGAGCAGCGGCACTCTACACGGTATACCAGATTCGTTTGTTCATCTCACATCTTTCTATCTGCTTCTTCTTTATCTGCTATGATTGTGTGATTGTTATTATATTGGGTCTATCAAGATCATATGGTTATATGTTTATTTACTTAGATATAATCATATATTATTATTCTTGTAAAGGGCAACAAAGGCGACAAGGGAAACATAATCACCAGCCTCAAGTCCATACTAAATCATGTTATTTAATAGTCTCATGTTTACAAAATCTTATTTGGGATTACACTAAATTATGTTATGGAGTATGAAGGAAAATTCAAACTCGAAAAAGTCATACTTCCCCATGTATAATTTTACTACTTATTAACTAGAATTGAGCTTTGTTCTAAAAATCGTTCTAGGCGTCCGACTAATCCCTTATGATTCGGCCCATCCATTTTGCAACTCAAAAGCCGGTTGTTTGAATCAGTGCCTCCCTTTGCCCTTTTAGCCGAGTGGCAGTTCCTGTTCTGGAAGCTCGAGCATCATCCTCATCAAGAGACCATGATGACCGGTGAGACACTCCGCGTGGTCTCCTGGTGGCCCACCCCAGGCGGCCATCCCCTCACGGCCTGCGAACTGGAGGGTCCCAAAGGAAGACCGGTGGCTAAGACCGGATGGACAAGTCTGGATGGCGTTATTGCATGTGTACCGGAAATTGGGCCGATATGAGACTTGCGACTACCTGAACCGAGCGGCTTGAAGTGTTGCTCGATGAGTTAATGTGTGGCCCTGTATGTGGTATTCTCTGGCGGCCGAATATGCTGGATTTCTGGCCCGGGCGAAGGGTGTTGGGGGGCGGTGTACTTCGTATGGAATTTTCGGTGTACTTCGTATAGATTTTTTTTATAAAACATCAAGAATACATAAATCTTTTTGAACTTTTCCCACAGTCCACAAACGGTGTTAGTGTTGCGTTTAATCCAATACGAAACAGTAATAAATTATAAACTGTAGAAATAAATGTGTATGAACAAGCTATTTTAACGTGGAAACTGGAAAGTGAGAAAATCACGAGACTTTTTGATCTAATGTTAGAGCCACTCTCATTCTCATTAGGCTCTCCTCACCATTTTACATTATACATGTGTTGAGCTCCCATTAATGGAGTATTGAAGCTAATCTAAAGAGGGGTCGGTGGAGAAGAAGAAGCCAAGAGAGAGAAGAAAAAACCTCCTAAAACCTCATTTAAATAGGAAGGGGTTGCAAAACTACACTAATGGGCCAAAAGGGGTTTAATGGGCCGACCAGGCCTAAATGGGCCGAGTGGGCCAAAATGGGCCTAACGGGCCAAAATGGGGCCTAACCGATCAGGCTCCGCATTGGGGTATTGTCTTGGGCCCCTAAACAGTAGTAGATCGGAATAATATGTCTCAAAGAGTTTTATGTTAAAATCAAACAAACATAACGCTTAAAAGAAAGTAGTATACACAAATGAATATTTGAGCACATTGGAGATTTGGAATGAGTTTTTTATTTTTTTATGCTCATTTTGTAAATTATTATGTATACCCATTCGGTACTGGTATTATACTCATTTTAAAATGTCATATCAATGTTGATTAAAACTCATGAAACTAGATTGGAACCTGCTCACATAATCTCAGTGCTCACTGCTCAATATTAGAAAACATGATACTCAATGAATATGTTTTGATACTCAAATGAGCTTTTGAAATTTTTATATTCATTTGTAAAATTTCATTGCTCAATACACATAATCATGATTCTCAATAGTAGAAAATAATATATGTGACGATGATGTTTTATGCTCAAATTAGGTTTTTAAATTATACTATGTATATACTCATTTGCAGAATTCTGGTACTCAATGGAGCGAGTTTGATGCTCAATGAAAATGTCTTGATGTTCAACTAACAGAGCTTATAATTTTATACCAATGCATTGATGGAATATATGGACTCCGACCCCCCGGTCTGCCGACTACTGGGCCTAGACAGCGGCCCACACACGTTTAGCGGATATAATTCATATTATTGTACATTATTATTAGTATTCAGATGTTCTAGATTAGTTTTTTGTACTATCAGTCCATTTATTTAATCGGGTCTGTCAGGCCCATATTAGAGGCCTAGACTCGGATTTTCCCTATATATACTCCTTTAGGAGGCTACACAACAAATACAACCAATATTCATTCTATACACTATTCATTATTTCTTCTCCATTCTTGTTCAATTTCTCCTGTTTATACAATATGGGTATCAATTATCCAACAATGGTGCTCTCGTTGAGAGGTTTGAACACATCAAGTGAGAAAACCTCTCAAAAACAACTAAAAAGGAAAATCTCCCTAATCACAAGAAATCCAGCAAGGAAGCTGCTGTGAAAATTCAAGAAAAAATGGAAAAGAAGAAAAATCTGGATTTTCCCAGATCCGAACCGCCGTCTTCTACCACCGCCGTACTCTTGATGCTCGCTGCGCCAGTTCGAGTTCACCGCGATGTTCTCAGTGTGTCGCTCCAGACCTCACACGTCCACCCCAACGCCGGATCTGTTCGAAGGATGGCCAGGGGATGCACTTCCGATCTCAAATAGGAGCATTTACCGTTTTTCCCGTCGTCACCGTAGGTCGCCGCTACCCAGGCCGTTGAGTCGGTTGAAGCCGGTCTGCCGCTGCTGCTACGCGCGCCTCACCGCCTATTCCCACATCTCGTCGCCGCGAAGTTGCTGCCAGGCTGCTATCCAGATCTCACAGCCACGGCTCCGGATCTCGTTGCCGCAGCTCCAGGTCCCTAGTTGCAGCTCGACGGTCGCAGACGCGCAGCTTTCTCGCGGAGCTCAAAACTCTTTTTGTCCTGCCGCCATTAACGGCCGTTGAGAAGCTCTGTTCTCGCGCCGAAGCCAACCTGAAGAGAGCGTGGGCAAGTCGCAACTTGAGGAGCCTACCTGCACCAGACGAAGCTCGCTGCAGTGCCCAGCTCTGCAACTCGGTCGCTCGTCGCTGGCAGCTGGTTCTACCGCTGAGTCGCCACCCCACCACTCGTCGACAACGGTCCACCGTAGGATGCTCCTCCACGAGGTCAGTTTCTGTTCGAGCCCTCACCGGCCACTCTGCCAACGCAGCCTGAGGATTTTCCGACTGGGGTTTCTTGATTTCGCCCTTGATGGCGGTTGGGAGGTCAGGGAAGACGTGTTTCAGCCGATCTTGTGCCGGAGACTAGCCGTTCAGACTATCCTTGCCCTGCTGCGACCACCATCTTCACTGACGGGAAGTGACCGGCATGCAGGGACTGCGTTTAGGTTGGTAGAAAGATGCTCCACCTGCCTGTTCTAAAAAATACACTCCGCATAAATGCTTTGGTCTAAAGCAGACCACGTCCACATTTTTTAGGCCAAGGGAAGGCCAATCCCTTTTGAAGATTGGGTGGAGAGGTGGACAAGGCTTTGAGAGCTTTGACCAAGTCAAAATTGAGGAAGGAATAAAATCAAAGTGCACCAAATTCTCGGCCGAGCCTACGCTTCAAAAGATAAGTATCTTTAATTTTAATATTATTTATGTTTATTTTAATCAATATTTTTTGTCGGTTAAATATCACACTATCACGCACTTATGATCAAATGCCTAGTAGAGTGTGGCTTGAGACCCATCACTAGGATTTAAAGCCCTGACTCCTCAGGCACAAAGTCCTGACTCCTCAGGCACAAAGCCCTGACTCTCAGGCACGAAGACCGTTCCAAGAGTGGCGACCGTTGCGTACGAATGGCTCACACCTCCGCTCTACTAAGTATTCTATCATTACATCAACAATTCACATTTCCACTTTTTCAAGTGACGAACTCCCGATCGGAAACATAAACCCCAAGAAAAAATTTATATGCATGCTAAATGTGTAGGTACGAAGATGACTTTACTCATTTTCACCTCGACTCCACTTGCCTCAAAGAGTGGGGGACTCGGGGACTGAGAGGTCAGGTTTTCTAGATGAGCAACAAATATCACGCATGAGCAGGAACGAGAGCTAAGTCAGATGAAGACAAGTTGAACCAGACAAAAATGATTATGCCAGAGGGAACTTACCTTCCTTGTTTTATGTTGGGGGCGCTAGGTGTACTCTTTTTTCCTTTATTAGGATTTTTTCCCACTGGGTTTTTTCCTAGTAAAGATTTTTAACGAGGCACCTCCCCATCATGGACAAGGGTGGTGGTCCCCGGCCGGAGATGAAGAAATCAAAGACAGAAGAACACTGCAGATACAGTTTGGACTACTCCCTTTCGCCTCGAGTACTCTCGACTCAGGGAGTGGGGGACTCCTGATGGAATATATGGACTCCGACCCCCCGGTCTGCCGACTACTGGGCCTAGACAGCGGCCCACACACGTTTAGCGGATATAATTCATATTATTGTACATTATTATTAGTATTCAGATGTTCTAGATTAGTTTTTTGTACTATCAGTCCATTTATTTAATCGCGTCTGTCAGGCCCATATTAGAGGCCTAGACCCGGATTTTCCCTATATATACTCCTTTAGGAGGCTACACAACAAATACAACCAATATTCATTCTATACATTATTCATTATTTCTTCTCCATTCTTGTTCAATTTCTCCTGTTTATACAATATGGGTATCAATTATCCAACATGCATATTTTATTTTAAATGTACCACATCACATTAGATTCACATATCCAAATTCATAGAAGTTGATTATAGATATAATTTAATAAGTTTTTTTTATAAAAAAAATAAATAAGAAGATATGAAGCAAGGGTCATGATGCTCAAGAGAATATGTCTCATGCTCACTAAAAGTGAATTAATGTTAATTTAGCGGAAACCGTGATTTTTAGTTAAATTATGAAAATGTCACCGGTTATGAAGTGCTCACAGTACCGTACGATATAGGAGTTGTGGGAATGTTTGTACGGAATATGCCCCCCGGACTTTCAAATTTTTCTACTATATATGTAATATTTTTATAAAAATTTCATACTTTCATTATGTATATATGTATTCGCATCCCTTAATTTTTTGTTTTCAAAATTAATATATAGCTTTGCATAATGTATATTTGATTGGAGATGTAAAAGAAAAAACATCTAAAATACATAGAATAACTCATTGTTTAAGACATAGGATACTTATTATATAAAAATTCTTAGTTTTGTAATGTTTAATTATCATCATTAGATAATTAGTACTTGATTTTGTAAAATATCAAATGATATTAAATACTAGACACGTTTTTTAGATCATATATTCCTGTGAAGTGAATATAAAATATAAATGTTTGTTGACATTAAAATACACATTTCATTTATTTCTTACTTTCTAAAAACAACTTATTGTAGTAAAGCTTAACTTATTTTAGAATTAATGCAAATATAATATGCACCATATATGTGAATTAGCATATATATTAAGAAAATTCTTCGCGACTCACAATAGACAAAAGTTGCAAATCAAAAGCAAATTCTTTATTTCAACAAAATTAACGTGGTTAAACAATGTAGAGGTTATTTAAAAAGTATCGGTGGATGGCACAATAATGAAAAATTTCACCTTCTTTAATTCGAAATTTTGAATCCGCCCCAAAAGAGAGGGAAAACTATGTTGAGAAATACTAAAGGTATCACATTTTTCGGTGCCCCATTTGTACCCACATTTGTGTGGTTCACAAAAACAATATATTCATAAAAATGAGGCGATTAATTTATGAAATGGGCTTTTGTAAAACACATAAATAGTGATGTACAAATGGAATATCCAAAATGGGGTATCACAAAGCACAAAGGTTGGCCGAAAATAACCATTTAACGTACATGCTTAATAATATGTGTATATAGACTATCTTCTATTATACAAAAGCAAAATGAAATATGAACAGTGTTCCCGCCCAAAAACCGGGTCAAAATATGGGTCAAATATGGGTCACAAGTATGAGTCAAACGGGTCTGAAAAGTTGGCTCAACCACTTTTGCAAAGAAGTGACAAGTTGGCTCAAGGGGTCATAAGAACATAGTTGCAATAATAATAAAAAAGGACAAGGCCCAATGTCCAATGAAGTTTGTGTGGCTCAAGAAACTATTATAATATAAAAGATCTGTGGTCAACGATTCAGACTGTGTGGCTCAATGGATTGTCTTGGACAACGCACTTCAGAACCTGCAGAGTAGAAACTTTTGCTTTTTCAGTCTTTATTTGTTGTGTAATACTCCGTAGCATTTAATGTTGTGTATTATGAACAAGCTGCTATCTGAAGCATAAGATCATCAAATGAACATTAAATGAATTGTACATTTGTACTACACAACATTAAATGATATGTACTAAAAATCTTTGACTAAAGATTGTTGAGTTTGAATGAACAATTGGTTAAAAACCACTCATACGATTTCAGACCAAGGCTTATACCACTATAAATACTTAAATGCTTTAGCAGTTCAACACCACAACAAACACACACCATCTCAGCGATTGGGTAATGCTTTCTTCAAAAACAATGCTCCAGTGTAATTACTAATCAGCTTGGCATTAGTTTTATTTGAATTTTAACATCAAATGTTTTTGACAGGGGACAAGAATCCATACTACAGTGAAGAGACTACTACTTGGAATGGATAAGTCTTAAGTTAAAGAGCATGAAGTGTACAAGTTATAATATACCAATAATAACAACAACCCATGATGTGCTACGAGAAATCCAGGTAAATTATAATAACTCAAAAACTAACACTAAACCTGTTTAACTAAAATTTTGGTGTGGCCTAATTCAAACAAGTTATGCAGGATGGGGCTTACTGAATCTTGGGAGACATCACCATATTAAATATTTATAATTTATGCAAATAATCTTACAAAAAACATCTTAATATTCCAAGAACAAACATTTCTTTAAAACATACAAGGATATAATTAATAATAAACATTATATATAAATACATTATACATATATGTTTGCTCAAACTAGGTTTGAAATGCAGTTGCTTCTTTTCAAATATTAATTTACATTGAAAGTAACAAAGTTTAATATTGAAGAGTTAGCAAATCTAATTTGCAAGCATCTGATTTTAGAAATGAAAGAGTATTGAATCTTCCAAGACTAATATTTGACGAGTTTAATATTAAAGAGTTAGCAAATCTAATTTCCAAGGTTAACAGAAGGTCTTCTGTTATGTTACACATAATGTTAGCAACCACAATCTTCCAAAATGACAAGCTGAGAAAATATCGTGTTGAATGCATATGAATGAAAGAGTACAAAATTTATTTGAATCTCCAAGGATAGCAGAAGGCCTTCTTGGATTGGTAGTGTTTAGTAAAACACAACGAAGAAAAATCTCATAGAACCACAACAAACTGATTTGCCAGAAAAACTGAGGTTTGATCA
Organism: Cuscuta europaea; assembly: GCA_945859875.1. NCBI lineage: Eukaryota > Viridiplantae > Streptophyta > Magnoliopsida > Solanales > Convolvulaceae > Cuscuta > Cuscuta europaea. The sequence continues at coordinate 8,741,697 of CAMAPE010000070.1, forward strand.
AATATGGACAAGTTAAACTCATACAGTCATACACCTACAATTTTTTATTTTAAAAAATGCCTGCCAAAATGCAAATGTTTTTGGATTTTAGTGGGCAAACTGATGTCTAATATGGAGCATGACGTATTAGAGTAAAAATTTGCATTTTTACCATGATTTTTTAAAGTTCAAATATTTCGCTGGTGCAGAAAATGAGTTCCATATGTTATTAGAGGTTACTATTCAGAAAAAGATTAACAATTATTTTGCCTTTAACGGTTGGCAAGTACAAGTACACTGTTTAATTTTTTGAAAGATATCAATTTTTAAAGAAGAACTAACTAAATATATAAAACTGAAAGGCATAAGAGAAAATATTATTAAATAACTTTATAAAAAACAGATTTTCCTATGGTATCACATAAAACACAATTCTCTTCATAGGTTTAAAAGAAGATCAAGAGTATTTTCAGGATGCAAAATTTACTAAACATGCTACCAAAGAAGAAATTTTGGTTGTGCTTATAAGATTATATTTTACTACGTATCATATTAGAGAAACGAGAAAATGTGCCTAAACCATTAGATTGTATGAATTAAAGAACCCTAAATAAAGGTAATTCAAAGAAAACTTGAATCACTTTGCAGTTATCCAACGTGATATTTTCGTAGAATTTTTTAAATAATACATATTGGTATATACTTAACAAGTTAGATAAAATAAAAGAACAAGTTAGATAGCATTCTAATTCAGACTTGAAACATGCAATCTTATTTATTGGAAAGGCTGTCCAAAGACGAGCTAAATTTGTCTAATACGCTCTGGAGACATGCAATCTCGAAACCCCAGTTGGAAATTAAATCACTGGGTGATAAAATGCTATTAGTGTAGTCCTTTTTAATAGGTCAAGTCTCTTAAGCCTATATGTAAGAATATTTGCAACAACCAAACTACAAACAGAGCAAAATTTAAGTAGAAAACTAATCCATCCTATATCATTGAACTATTGTAACAGAGGATTATGCAATAGAACTCTTTCGGGAATGTATCAAATGATGATCTGAGTGGAGTAAAATGCAAAGATAACATCACCTTATATAATGTTTGCCAGATCACCACAACATAGGAACCGACTCTTGATTATATATGGAGTAGTATTTACTAAGCATATGTTTATACACATGAAAATTTGGTTAGTTGCACAACTTCTGAAAAAAATCAGGAATATCTATTTTAACTTTTTTAAAAAAATTCAATCTTAGTATAAACACATGAAAAATTGGTTTGTAATTGTTGGTGACATGTAAAGGAATGATGTATTTAGCGACAAATAACATATCAAGTGTATTCATTAGAGTTGAGTCCTTAGCCCTCTTATACCAAACTAATAACAAATTACATAGCATATTTTTGAAATCTTAGAAATAGAGTCGTTCCAGAAATCAAATGTTTAAAGATAAGTTTAAAGAAATAAAAGGCTTAAAATAAAAGGTGTCTAAAAGTTCAACTATACGTATAAGTTTATAGATTTCAGAAAAACAAAATCAAAAATATTAAAACTAATAAATAGGAAACATCCTATTGTATGTGAATATAAAGTAATAACTCAAACAGATGGTTCCATTTGAGACAAATACTATACTAATTTTTCATTCCAAAAAAAGTTTCAAAACTTAAAAAATTAATATTCTGGTGAAACACCTATTCCGATACTTCATTTTATTTCTAATATTTTAGTAAATTGTGTTTTTTAAAACAGAACTGTAATGAAATATAGTACTTAAAAAACATACCATTTCTTTGAAACAATAATTTGTGCCATCATTTGATAGAACCCCATATGAAGAACCTATAAAGCATACATGCAGTGATTAGATTATAAATATATTATAAATATAGATAATTGTATGCAAAGAAAAACTAATAACTAAAATTAGATGATACAAAATACTCATCTTTGTGCAATCGATCTCAGATGACCTTATCTCTCGAAAATTTCGCCATTTGATAGATCTTTTGAGGTAACTATATATTTGAACGGGCCGATGAAAGATTGACGAGGAACGATGGATGATGCACGAGGAACGATGGACGATGTTAAGCGATGAAAGATGAAGAAGAAACTAGCCTTAGGAGCGACGATAGATCGATAGATGCGGCGGCATTCGAAGGGTTAGAAGGGAGAAGTTAGAGGATGAAGCGGAATATGAACAGTTTGGGTTAATGAAAACCCTATTCTGAAATATCGATATATACAAACTGTTTTGAGAGAGTATATTATTATGGGTTGGGCTTGAATTTAGTGGGTTATATTTGAACGGTTTTATACTTTTACTGTGCTGGGGTATACTCGATGTATACAAATGTGTTGGGAGAGGAACATTGTGAAACTTCAAATGTAATGAATAAAAAACAAAAACTCGAAGAAAATATGTAATTAAAGAGATAAATTATTTTCTAAAATTAAATGAGAACCTTTAAATGGAACAAGCAAATAGGAAAATTGGGAATTTTTCAACGGGACGAAAAGAGTAGCATTTAAAGGTGATTTCAATTAAAATAGAGTTTAAATTAAAATGATAAGTGGAAAGAATTTTATGTGATGAAACATGTGCTTTTTTAATGGAGTTCTATCGCATGAAATAATTTTTTTTAGTGTGCATACATTGAGAACACTCTCAGCGGGTGGTTAGACATTTTATTCTAAGTGTTTAGTTGTGTAAATTGAAGAAAACGTGAATTGTGAGAGTAACAAGCATCAACGAATTGGTCTCACTTTTCCTTAGTCTACAATTGATTTTTTTACTACTGGAAATAGTTTTGTAAATGTCAGTACAACCCAAATTCATTATCGAATATTACAAATGGTGAATTGTTCTATAACTAAACTAAAAACAAATTTAATTTTTTAGGATATACACTCACTCTACACATTTTTAGGAAATAATTTGTTCAATTTTTAGATAATCGATGGTGTTTTGAGTATTGGTACATGTTCCTTATCATTTTTTACAGATAATGATAAACAAAGAAAATTCATTCTCTCGCGTGTCATTGAGGAAGGATTTAGGAGAAATGGTGAACAACCAATGATGAATAAATCTAATTTCGGTGAAGAGAGTAACGATGATGATTTTATAGAATATGAAGAACTTGCAAATATATAGAATGATGATTCTAAAGGTTTGGATTTAATTTAAATGTCAAATAATTTTGTTTTCCAATAATTATTATTAATATCAATAATTGACATTGTGGGTGAATAGTTTTGGACTGCGCCAAGTTTTGGATTGATTTTTACAAAAATAGGGTCTTAATTTTATAGATAGACATAACCTGTTGAAATCAAAGAAGAATTGCAAAAACACCTATAAAATATCTCCCAAAGGAAAATTGTGTATATCGTTGAAGGACATCCAAAGTTAAAATATCTCCCAAAGTAAAATTACTCGGTACTCACAAATTTTATATGTACCTAAGGAATATTTTAATAATGAGAAAATTATCAAGGATATTACTAAAACACAACATCTTTCCCAAACTATGAGTCGATCATTTTTTTTCCCTAGGCTACCATCTGTATGGTTATACGAAGAGGTTAATTAAATCATACAACCATGTATGTGAGGTCATAAGATGGGAACAAAAAGAGATTCGGTCATATTTTAGGAAAAGTGGTATGTTTTGGTAATATTGAGGGTTTTTTCCAATTGGTCAAGTAATTGAATGAAGTGATCATTTGATAGTTTTTTCGAGTATATAGTTTTCATAAATGTGATAACTCATAATTTGACTTTTCAGCTTTATTATAAATGAGCCATACTAAAAATATAGTTTGATCGAAATGATTCAAATTATATAATTTTATCTTTCTGTTTTAGATCAGACTACTACAAGTACTGTTTTAAATGTGATTATATTACAATTTCAAATTACTATTTATTTGTTGATTAGGTCACAAGTACTCTAAAAAAGTCAGAGTCAGTCTCACTAACGCATTCATATGTTACTTTCTTTCAAATTTTAGAGAAGATAATTGTCTGTAATGATCACTTATGCAATGACAATTAATAAAAGTTAGAATCAATCTCTCTCATGTAGGATTATTATTAAAGAAGCAAGTTTTCAAGAGTAATTGATTGAAAACGGCTAAAAAATTTGTTTGTGGATAAAATTTGCAAAGTACGACGAAAATAACTAATATTGTCTATAAAGAAGTTTTTCAAAATTTGTAGAACTCATATTGGATTTTGTTATTAATTGTTTACAAGTAGTACTATTAAGTTGTTCTCCTTTAATTAGAATAGTTTTTTTTGTTACATATTGTTTTTTCTTTAAGTAGTTTGTATGCAATTTGTCCGCCCGTGCATCACGCGGGTAAGCTGCAAGGCAAAAAACTTTTTGAAAGTATGTTAAGAAGTCTCCTATAGTCAGCTTTCTTTCGCGGTTATTAATGCGTGCAATTTGTTGTTGAAGAACGAATTTCTGTCATTGTCAGCTTTATGTTGCGGTTTCTAGAGTTACCAATAGAAAAAGAATGGAAATATTTTTAGTAGCTAGATGGTGAAGAAGAAAGCACTTTGTAAATCTATTGTTTGTCATTCAACTTTAACTCTTTTAATTGATGCATAAATATGCTTTTTGAGAATGTTCTTTTTTAATTATATGCATTTAAGCTTTTTGCCGTGCATCGCACGGGTGAGCTACTAGTAGGCACAAGGCACACATGCACAATAATGATTTCTAGTAATTGTCTTTTAAATTAAGGACGGAGTATAATTGAACCAAGTGCAACTTTAATTTCTATCGTCATACCTGACGTTGGGATCATCTAGAATCAATCAAAATAATTTCGGGATAGAGGGAGTACTATATTAGAATATTTTTAGAGAAAATAGTCCAAACTAAAACTAAAACATACGAGTAGTTTTTTACTAAAAATTGGATCATGTGTTAGGTTATCCCTAAATAAGATTAATAATTCCACTTTATCTTTAAATTTATCAATTAATTAACCTAATTAATTGTCCCCAGTTTCCTTGCCTAACCAAGTCAGTCTGTTGGTGATGGATAAGTCCATGGTGGCAGCATGCAACAGACTACGACGATAGCGCGAATCTCGATAAGATTTTCTAGCAGCTCACAAGAAAAATTATAGAAAACTACGTGCGACGGTGTGCCAACGGTCGACACTCTGATGACCTGGGGTCAGCAATGCTCCTACCCTTTGAGGGTGTTTTGGTCAAATTATACATAAGAAGTCGTATTAAAGATATTTTGAACTAGACGGTTCTTATATTTTAGAAGGAAACTACTCTATATGTTTTAGTGTTATTTTGGTAAACATCTCATATACGTATATTTTTACTGACTCATTTCGTTCATAGACCCATTTCCATCATTTGCAATGGAGCCAAAGATTCATTATTTTTTGTCTTGAGATTATGATGGAATAAAGCAAAATGACTCATCACTAAACTATCTCCGCTTCTTTGTTATGAAGCAGTAGTCAGTCCATGCAATTTTGGACGTGATTTTCACTATGGGTCATCCGGAAACAGTCTATCTGTGCTTTAGTATAGGGGTAAGACTGCGTACATCCGACCTCCCTTCTCTTACCCCACCGTAGGTGGGAGCCTTTGAGGTACTGGGATAAATGAAAATGAAATGATGATGATTTCGTTCATAGACCCAATCCGGCTACATAAAATTTGACTACACCAAATCACACAAGATCATACTAAGGCTATGTTTGGCACTACGAGCCGGAGTTGGAGACTAATTTCTGAATTAAAAGTTATTGTCTGAAATGGAGACTGTTGTCTGAAACTGAACTTTGAAAAACTGAATCTGAATTGGTAGCTGAATAAAGTAGACATGTTTGGCAAAAAAAACTGAAAAAATGACTGGAAAATGTAAAATTACATTACAGGACATATAACTTATTAATAGAAAACATTGATTAATTCAATGAATTTAATATTTTAATATCGAAATGTTAGAATATGCACATCGTCCAAAAAAATGGTAGAATGTACACATGCGACAAGTAAATATCAAGACATACATTTATTATTATTATTATTATTATTATTATTATTATTATTATTATTATTATTATTATTATTATTATTATTATTATTATTATTATTATTATTATTATTATTATTATTATTATTATTAGGTAGATTATGTGTGTGTGAGCCGGCCTATTTTGTTAATGCGTCTAACGATCTAACATGCTCCTTTCTTCCCTGGTGTCTGAGCCACCAGTAAAACATATGTATATACAAAACAAGCCTCCTCCTTCCTCATCGCAATGGGTCCATCTCCACCGTTGATGTTTCAATCCAAGGGAGGGGAACAATATTTCATAGGCCTGTATTTAACTGATGAAATCTAGCAGCAGAGTCCGGTGAAGATAATAGTCGCCAGTCTTTGATTACAATTTCACGAAAGAGAAGGACAATCGGCTATGGGGATAATTTAGGAATGTGAGTGAATCAAATGCTCGGCTGAATAGATAAGCTTGCCTTAGAAACGTCTTGAATAAGCTAATTTTTATAGCTTCAGCTAACTTCAGTCTACTATCCAAACAAGACTTCTTTTTCCTTTATTGACTGAACTTTAAAAATTTCAGCCCATTGTGATTGAAAGTTAATGCCAAACATAGCCTAAGTCCAATTTATACTATGTACCCCGTAAGTAATAATCCATGCATGCATCATGCCTGATGTCACGAATTCCACGTGCTATAAAACCAACGAGCGCCGGATTCATGTAATTCCGTACAAATAATATGCAAACAACAATGGAGTCATCATCCAATAATATTATGGTTTACAGCGTTTGGGCGAGTATTATTCCGGCGGCCGGTTTCTTGTTATGGAGATTGTTGGATTGGGTGTGGTTTAAGCCCAAGAGGCTGGAGAGGTGCCTTAAGCAGCAGGGCCTGAAGGGCAACCCTTGAAGAATCTCGAATCAAAATTGTTTACTAGTTATCGAATAAAGATAATTAAACATTAAAAAATTAAGAATTTTTATATAATAAGTATCCTAAATCTTAAATAATGAGTTGTTCTATTGTTTATTTAAGTTATGTAAATTATTTTAGATGTTTCTTTTTTTAAATCTCCAATTAAGTATTACATTATGTAAGACTATATATTAATTTTAAAAACTAAAAGTTAAGGAAGCCAGTGTTCAAAAAAAGGTTAAGGGGGGCAAATCTAATTAAAGTATCAAAATTTTACAAAAACATTACATATATAGTATAAAATTTTGAAAGTCCAAAGACGGAGGTCGCACCCCCGCGCACTTCCGCGCATCCCGTGCCCCCCTTAAATCCATCCCTGTGTGGAGACAGGAAAGAAAGTTACAGAATGATAAGTGGTGCCGCCAACTCCGAGCCCATGAGTCCCTCCGACGATGACACCGCCGCCAGAGTCCTTCCAAATCTCATTCAAATCATCAACAAATACGGTGCGTACAACACTACGGATAATAATTCTTTTCATTTTCCCAATCAATTAAGACACTAAATTTTCTTAAAAATTGATGATTAAGTGCTAAACTATAGCGAAAAGGATCAAATAGGTTCTCGAATTAACTTAAAAAGTGCAAATCATCCCTTATATAGGAGGTTCTGTCTGGCCGTCGCCATTTGGGGCGGTTCCCGATGAATTTTTTTGATAATTTTTTTGAGCATATTCTACATTAAGTCTAGTTTACTCATGCCAAATTTCAGCTAAACATTCAACCGGGAAGATAATCAAATGATTTTTTGAAGATAACTGTGCAGTTAAACAACGTAGCACAGTTTAGAAAATTATTTGACTGTCTTCCCCGTTGAATTTTTATCTGAAATTTGGTATGAGTAAACTAGACTTAATGAAGAAGATTCTAAAAAACTTTCATAAAAACATTCCACCGGGAACCGCCCCAAATGACAACGGCCGGACAGAGCCTCCTATATAAGAGGTGATTTGCACCTTTTAAGTTAGTTTGAGTGCCTATTTGACTTTTTCTCCTAAAATATATAACATCTTCAATAGCTAGCTATTCAGGATGTTATACTAACATACAGTAGTTAGTTATTATTGGAATCATGATAATTGAACTAATACGTACAAATAGTAATGAGGTTTTAGTACTTTACTTGCATTTGTCGTGTAATGAGGTTATGAAGAATTGCTTTGAAAAAGCTTCCTTATTCTGGTTGGGGTGTGTGTTCATAGGACCTGCTATCTTGTTAGGATTGGAAAATTCTTTTATTCATAATCAGAACAGAATTACAATAGGAGGAGCAACTCTCTCACTCAATTATTACAAAAAACCAACCCTTTCATACACTCACTATATGTGTATTACTCTCACTACATTTTTCTCTCCGATTTTTGATACCTTTGAACAATGGAAGAGCATTCTATTTATAGGCAAGGATGGAGACATATTCATTGGTGCCCATGCTACAACCCATGCTACAACCATGCCTCCTCTCCATGCCTCTCCATGCTTCTCTTCAGTGGGCAGGAGATGGAAGACCATCCCATGGTATGGAGGATGGAGTGGGTTTGCTGGGAGCTGGAATTCTACAAATCCTCCCATCCAGCTTCTTCCGTAATTCTCTCATTCCAATGATGCTTGTACATAGATTGTGCTTCTTGTGTGGTACCACTTTAGTTAGCATGTCTGCCGCATTTTTGTTTGTGTGTATCTTGGAAAGCTTTAGTTCATCTTCCTCAATTGCTTCTCTAAGCCAGTGATATCGAACATCGATATGTTTTGTGCATGAATGATACATCGAGTTCTTGCTAAGATCCATAGCACTCTGACTATCACAATGAATGATGTACTCCTCTTGAGGAAAGCCCAACTCTTGGAGAAAACGTTTCAGCCACTTGAGCTCCTTCCCAGCTTCAACAGCGGCAATGTATTCAGCTTATGTCGTAGACAATGCTACACACCTTTGCAACTTGGACTGCCATGAGACGGCTCCCCCTGCTAGTTTGAATATGTAACTTGAAGTAGATTTTCTACTATCAAGATCTCCAGCCATATTAGCATCTGTATAACCTTCCAAGATTGGTTTCGCTCCCCCGTAGCTCAAACACAGCTTTGATGTACCCTTCAGATACCTGAGTATCCATTTGACAGCTTCCTAGTGTTCTCTTCCTGGATTTGACAAGAACCTGCTTACAACACCAACAACGTGATCAATATCAGGTCTTGTACACACCATTGCATACATCAAACTTCCAATAGCTGAAGAGTAGGGCACTGCTTTCATCATCTCCTTTTCTTTCATAGAAGAAGGACAACTTTCCTTACTCAACTTGAAGTGATTGGCTAGCGGAGTGCCTACAGGCTTGGCACTATCCATGTTGAACCTTTTGATCACGCGCTCAACATACTCCTCTTGTGATAAGAACAACTTCCTTATCTTTCGATCACGAACAATTTTCATGCCCAAAATTTGCTGCGCCGGGCCCAAGTTTTTCATATCGAAAAACTTAGACAAATCTAGCTTCAAGTTGTTGATGAGAGACACATCTTGGCCTACTAAAAGCATATCATCCACATAGAGCAAAAGGATGACAAATTTTCCATCTGGGAACTTCTTCAGGTACACGCAATGGTCTGCAATTGTTCTCTTGTATTGGTGCTTTACCATGAACGAGTCGAACTTCTTGTACCATTGTCTCGGGGCTTGTTTGAGACCGTAGAGGCTCTTCTTTAACCTGCAAACAAGATGTTCTTTCTTTGGAACTTGGAAACCTTCAGGTTGCTCCATGTATATTTCTTCCTTTAGATCACCTTGGAGAAATGCAGTTTTCACATCCATCTGTTCAAGTTCAAGATTTAGACTGGCAACCAACCCGAGTACAACTTGGATCGACATCATCTTCACAACCGGCGAAAAATCTCATCAAAGTCAATTCCCTGTTTTTGTTGGAATCCTTTAAACACGAGTATTGCCTTGTGTTTCACAATATTACCATTGACATCTTTCTTCACCTTGAAAACCCATTTGTTTTTCTAGGCTTTCTTTCCTTTGGGAAGTGGCACCAAGTCATAAGTTTGGTTCTTCTGCAAGGATTTCATCCCATCTCCCATGGCTTCCCACCAATTGGACTTGTCTTGATGAGATTGAGCTTCTTGAAAGCTCTCTGGCTCCCCCTCGCTGGTAAGAAGGATCTATTCAGATGTCGGGTATCTTCGTTGTGGAACTGTACCTCACATAAAACGTCGAAGTTGAGCGCTGTCATCAAGGCCTTCATGTGAAGGCTCCCCCTGCTCAGGAACTTCTTCATCTTGAGCATCATCAACATCTACTGGGCCATCATGCACTTGTTCAGTATTATCATTCACTTCCTCGTTGTTGAGAGGAACGTGTGATACTACAGGAACATCTTCAGGAGCATGTTGTTTGTTGTGTGTTGGAGTAAACTCATGAAATTGGGATTCATGAAAAACCACATCTCTGCTTTCTTCATTTCGGGATCCCACAACCTGTATCCAAATTCTTGATCTCCGTAGCCGATGAAGATGCATGGGTTTCACTTAAGATCAAGTTTTTGCCTCAACTCCTTAGACACATGTGCAAATGCCTTGCACCCGAACACTTTCAAGTGAGAGTAAGAAATGACTTTTCCTGACCATTTCTTCTCAGGAGCTTCAATGTTTAAGGGAACTGAGGGTGACCTGTTTATAAGATAGCAAGCTGTTAGCACAGCTTCGCCCCAGAATGGTTTTGGAAGTTTAGCCATATTGAGCATGCACCGAATTTTCTCCATGGTAGTTCGATTCATTCTTTCGGCTACACCGTTGTGTTGTGGGGCCCGTGGCACTGACTTCTCATGTATGATTCCATGCTCAGCACAATATATTGAGAATTCTCGAGAAGTGTACTCGCCTCCATTGTAAGAATGAAGGCACTTCAGTTTCTTTCCTGTCTCTCTTTCTACCATAGTATGAAATATTTTAAAGCGATCAAATACGTGATCCATAGTTTTGAGACAGTAAGCCCATACCTTCCGTGACGCATCATCAATGAATGTCACAAAATATTTGCTACCTCCAAGTGACTCCTCTTCAATGGGTCCACATACATCAGAGTGGACAAGGCTGAGTAACTCAGAATGATTTTTTCTAGTGGAACTGAAAGAAACTCGGTGTTGTTTCCCAAATAGACAGTGTTCACAGGGGTCCAGAGCAACATCTTTATCAATAGAAATTGCTTCCTTCTTTGCAAGAGTTGTCAGTCCCTTCACGCTCATGTGGACTAACCTTCGGTGCCACAAATTTGGTGATGTCTCTCCTTGAACAGCATTGAGACTTGGACGACACAACTTTACATGGGTTTTGTAAAGAGTACCACAAATATGACCTCTTGCAATAATCATAGAGCCTTTAGATAATTTCCATGTACCTTCTTTGAACTGGCTTTCATACCCCTGACGATCCAGAGCAACTCCTGAGATAAGATTCAATCTTAGATCTGGAACATGTCGAACATCTTTCAACACAAGTGTGCAGCCAACACTCGTTTGAATGTGCACATCTCCAATTCCAATAATGTTTGAGAAACTCGTATTTCCCATCTTCACATCACCATGGTCTCCGGGAATATAAGTTGTAAATAGATTTAGGTGAGAAGTGGCGTGAAATGATGCAGCGATATCAATCACCCACTCAATATCATGTGTACCTACGTGTAGGCATGCTTCTTCTCCGCAAGTAACAAGTGCAATGTCTGGTGACATGGTGACCATGGTCTCACCATCTTCCTTGCTTGAACTTTGACTCGTCTGAGACTGCTCCCGTAGAAACTTTCGACATTCCCTCTTTCTATGCCCATAATGACCACAATGGTTGCAATATCCCTCGAACCAAGTATTGGTATCGACGGACTTCCCCCGCTCTTGTGATCTTCCTCGAACTTGAGATCTCCCTCTACTTTGACCTCGAGCTCTGCCTTTGCCTCGACCTCGTCCTCTACCTCCATTTCTGCCAAGTTTGGAAAAAAACGTCATGTTTAAAGCATAGTAATGCCAAACTTGACAGAAATTTACTCCTATTCAAAGAATAAAAAACATGACAGTCCTATTTTGGAATTTCAAATTTTTTTACTTCTATTTAGGGAATTATCTCATAAAACAATAGATTTTAGAAATTCTAAACATATACTCCTAAGCTAGCTCTTGGCCGGTTTTGAACTTTGCTACTCCGTACTACGTATTATTTTACTCCTATTTGAGGCATTTCCCCTCTTTTTTAATTCCATCATGCATAGAACTCTTCGATCATCTATTTAGTCGTTGTTGAAAGCAAATAATTGATCGAATTATATGCATTCATGCAAACAGGTAAAAATTGCTATTTATGGATGGGTCCAACTCCTATGGTGCTCATCATGCACCCTCGTCTGATATAAGAGATACTCCCTCCGTCCTAATTTGATTTGCAAAATTTACTTTTTTGATTGTTCCAAAATGATTTTTTCACTTTCTATTTTACGTATGTAAATAAGAATAAAGTGACAAATTTACTCTTACTTTTACTTTTTCCCCATTAACTAAAAGACATCTACATTTAGAAAGATGAGCAAAAGTGTAAAAGACAAACATCATTTATTGTCATTTCTTAATCTTTGTGTCGGTCAAAGTTTGCAATTCAATTTGAGACGGAAGGGATATTAAATAAAAATTAGCAGTATATCAATCACAGGCCAAACATCAGCCCAGTACTAAAGAATCTGGTCAAAGGAATATTCCTCTGCGAGAATGATAAGTGGAAAATGCATAGAAGGCTACTCAATCCCGCTTTCTATTCCGAGAAGCTAAAGGTTAGTGAGATGCATGTGTGTAAAATCTAATGATGTACTTCCTCCATCCCTAAAAGGATCGTGAAATTTGACCGACACGTAGAATAATAAAGTAAAAACTGTGTAGTAGAGATTTGTGCAGAGAAGAAAGAAATAACAGGAACCACAAACTGATAGATTAAAAGGGAAAGTGTCAAAGTATTTGGGACAACCAAAAAAGGAAAGTTGTCAAAGTTATAAGGGACGGAGGGAGTAGCTCTTCGCGAGAAGAGTATTGTGAGGTGGACGTGTGGCCGGACCTTCAAACCATGGCGAGCGATGTCATATCTCGAACCGCATTCGGGAGCAGCTACGAGGATGGGAGGAAGATATTTGAGCTCCAAACAGAACAAGCAATGCACGTCACAGACGCTTTGCGCCAAGTTTATGTACCCGGATGGGGTGATATGAGATCAGGGCCGGACATAGGGAGAGTTACCCTAGACAAGTGTCTAGGGCCTCCAAATTTTAGGGGCCTCTAATTTATAAAATAAGCTTATTAATATTATTTAGGAGACTTTGTCCGGCCGTCAACATTTGGGATAGTTTCCTTTCTAATTTTTTGATGAATTTTTTTTAGAATCTTATTCATTATGTCTAGTTTACTCATACCAAATTTCACCTAAAAATTCAATCGGGAAGACATTCAAATGAATTCTTGAAGATAACTGCGCAGTTAAAAGCGCAGTTATCTTCAAGAATTTATTTGAATGCCTTCCATGTTGAATTGTTAGCTGAAATTTGGTATAAGTAAATAAGACTTAATGAATAAGATTCTCAAAACATTTCATCAAAAAAATCCACCGGGAACTACCCCAAATGGCGACGGCGGGACAAAGTCTCTTATACAAGGACTTATTTGACCTTTTTGGTTAGTATGTGGGCTTATTTGCTCCTTTTTCCTTTTTTTTCTTTGTTGGCTAGGGCAGTAGGGCTAGGGATTTAGGATAATGAGTATTCTAAATATATTTGAATGCTTATTGAATAATTGAAATTGTAATTTGTTATTTTGATTCATCGAAATATTGAACATACTTATATTTTTTTATATTTGATTAAATTTAGTGAATTAAATTTATATCTATGAACCATTAACTTATATGAATCAAGATGTACAAAGACAAAGAAAAAAATTAAGAAATGATTTGGTCATGAAATCACTTTCCGGCTCTATCGATCGGTATGTTGTATGTAAGCACAAAATCTTCTCCCTCTAGGGCTCTTTGTATTTTTTCATCAATTTTGATCTTCTGATTTCGAAGAATATTCTCACTGTGTTAATAGTATATGATGTATTTTATATGTAATTTACTTATATTTAATTGCTATTTTTATATCATTGGGTTAAATAAAACATATTTAAAACAAAATTTCTAAATGACCGTCTAGGGCCTCATAATTGCTCTAGCTGACCCTGTATGAGATTAAGTAGTAAACTCTACATTATTGGATATCATGATAAAATAAGATTTTGAGGCCGTTTGGCAACACTGTTTTTTGGCTTATCACGTTTATCAGCCAACTTTTTCTCCAAACACGTAACTTTTGCTTTCACGCGCTGAATTGTGTAATAAGCAGAAAAAGTAAGGTTGGAGTTACTTTTCTGGCTGTATCGGCTGAAGTTACCGTAGATGACCATTTTAGCTATTTTTACATATAACTTTTTCTTTATTTTATTAATAAAATATATTTTAAAAATAATTTTTTCTTAAATCAGCAGAATCAGCCAATGCAGTCACTTCAGCCAGAACTTTATAAATTTCAGCAGAATCAGCCAAATTAGCCGATTTTCGTGCTACCAAACGGGCTCTTTGTGTCTCTTCATTTGGTGAACTTGTGAATTGATTTCATGTAGATTTGTGCCAATAAAGAGGAATAGGAGAATGCATGACATTAGGAATGAAGTGAAAGCATATGTTCTTACCATTATAGAGAAAAGGCTGAAGGCCATGCAGGCAGGAGAGACAAAAAATGATGATCTACTAGGCATATTACTTCAATCTAACTTGCAAGAGATCAGGAAACATGGGGACAAGAAGGCTGGGATGAGCATTGAAGAAGTGATTGAGGAGTGTAAGGTTTTCTAATTTGCCGGGCAAGAGACTGTCGCTGTGTTACTCCTCTGGACTATGGTTTTACTTGGAAAATTTCAAGATTGGCAAGCTCAAGCTAGAGAAGAGGTGCTGCAAGTTTTTGGTCGTGATAATAAGCCACATTTTGAAGGATTAAATGATCTCAAAATTGTAAGTTATTACTAGCTAATACAACATATTTCAAGTCGTATGGTGGTGTATTATACATAAGCTTTAATGTACAGATTTGGTATGCATTTTCCAAAATTGGTAGAGATTTTGTCAGGGTTATGTCAAATTAGTGCCAATTTTTTTTGGCACGAGCTATTTGACACAAAATCATCAGTGAATCTGAATCAAATTCGTGTCAATCTCGTAATGTTTTTGTGGTGTGTGTTTGAAAAGCTCATAAGGATTTACTCCCTCCGTCACGTTGGAATGTTCCCGGTTTGACCTACACACATATTAAGGAAATAAACTTACCACGTGGTAAATTTTACTATTTTTACACTGTTTTGACACTATTTGGCACTGTTTCGACACTGTTTGACACTATTTGCACTGTTTGACCCTGTTTTGATGTAGGATAACTTTCCATTTAGGGAAATGAGAACTTTCCAACGGGACATCCAAAAAAGGAAAGCGGGAACTTTCCATTTAATCCCTCCGTCCCTTAGAAAGATTCTCACTTTCCTTTTTTGGATGTCCCATGTAAATGTTCTCATTTCTATTTTAGGAAACAATTAACAATCTTAAATGACAATTTAATCACTAAATATTAAAAATAATACAGTTATTAAGACTAACTTCATTATGTTAGTGATTTGAGTCAATAAGTCTTGTTTTACTTTTGAAAAATAACATATTACCTCCGTCCCAAATTGATTTGCAAATTTGACTTTTCTTGATCAAACAGTTCTGTTTTGTTCGTTTAATTAGGATGTCAATTTTAATTATATTCTAATTTGGTGTTTACAACTTTGAAGAGATATCAATGTAGTTTATGAATATATAAATTTTAATTATTAAAAATTAAATTAATTATCGATAGAGAGGATTGAATTTTATTATTGATTGACCAAAAAATGTTGACTTTTCAAAATAAATTGGGACGGAGGGATTATTAAAAATAATACATACAAAGTATATAACATCACCCTATTAAAAAAATTCAAAACATACTTGAATTATTTTATTTAATTACTCCCCCCGTCCCTTAAAACTTTGTCACTTTTTTGGAACGTCCCAAAAAATTTTGTCACTTTCTCTTTTAATCAATTATTTTGTGGTTTCTGTTATTTCTCTTTCCTCTGCACAAATCTCAACCACACAATTTTTATTTTATTATTCTCCGTGTCGGTCAACTTTAACAAAGTTTTAAGGGACGAAGATAGTATTGTATAAATAAGCGTATCATTTTGTCAAAACTTTTCAAGGTACCGGATATAGGTGGTACTAATAATGTAAAATAATGTACTTCTAGAATATAGATGCACACAAACGGTGGCCTTCCATTATCTCTTTGAAATTAAAATTTAAAAAAATTGGCGTAATGCAGCTAGGGAGCCCCACATGTTTAACTCTTTCTATATATCGTCATCCCTGACGTTGGAATCGTCAATGATATATTTCTAGAAGCAAACCCCACATTTGTCAATATACAGTTTTACAGTGTGTATGAGTGATTAATTCCGGATACCATGCATGCATCATCCCTGACGTGCGTGATAACTTTCTGCCGCAGCTCCATATATATACTACTAGTATAAAATAAACAAATGCCCAAATCAATAGCCATCATCAGATCGATCGAACACTATGATATTTTACAGTATTCTAGCAGTAGTGAGTATTCCTGTGGGTTTCTTTGTATGGGGAATGCTGGATTGGGTATGGCTTAAGCCCAGGAGGCTGGAGAGGTGCCTTAAGAAGCAAGGTCTGAAGGGTAACCCCTACAGAATCCTCCATGGAGACATGAAAGAAAGTTGCAGAATGATAAGTGATGCCGTAAACTCCCAGCCCATGAGTCCCTCTGACGATGACATTGCTCCTAAACTCCTTCCACATTTCCTTCAAATCATCAGCAAATATGGTACAGATTCTTTTCATTCATTTTTAATGAAATTATTAACTCAAACTCTAGTAAAGTGTTATGACTTGTACGTGAGTGTACCAATGAGTGTTTAGTGGTTCCTGTCGGGGACCGGAGTCCGTCGTAGCGGCAGCGGAGGTCGGTTGACAGGCGGTGGCGAGGCCCGACGACCGGTCCCGGCTGCCAAAGGCTTTTTAATTTTTCCACCGGAAACGTTTTAATTTACTTGTATAGAGATTTTAAACATTTACTTCTATTTATACACATTGTTAGTTATTGTTTTGCTCCTATTGATCAAAGAAATGAATCTTCTTCTTTTTGTTTGTTAACCCCATCGTGCTTAGATCGATCTTTGATCTATTTTTGCGGTTCTCGAGAGAAAATAATTGAAATGATGAGAATTCTCAAAATAGGAGCAAGACAACAATAAAGTTTCTACTAGTAGAAGATTATAGATTGGATTAATTAAATAAATATTGCATGGTGTATGTTTTATCCTCCAAGTATGCTGACTTATTTAGTCTTATTTAAATGGGTAGAACAATAAAAACCTTCTGTATAATTTGAGTGAATAAGTCTTGTTTTACTTTGGGAAGAAAGTCAAGAAAATAGTGATAATAAGTCTTGTTTTGCTTTGGAAAGAAACTGATGATAGTACTCCTATATATATTTCACCAAATGTGTTATACTTTACTTCCTTTTCAAGTAATTTCCTCATAACTGAATTGCATGCATGCAAGCAGGCAAAAGCTGCTATTTATGGATGGGTCCAACTCCTATGGTGTTCATCATGCATCCTGACTTAATAAAAGAGGTTTTGAATAAAAACTATCTCTATCAGAAGCCTCACACCAACCCACTATTAAATAAGTTGGTCCAGGGAATACTTGTTTACGAGAATGATCAGTGGAAAAAGCATAGAAAGTTACTCAATCCAGCTTTCTATACTGAGAAGCTAAAGGTTAGTGACCTAGCTCTTTAAATTAATTACCTCTCTGTAAAACTATACAACATAATTCTCACACAATATAATCCACTTAATTAATTGGTATAATAAATAGTATTTTGAACTTCTTTCATATCATTAATTATCATTGCATCCAACAGTTAATGGAACCAGCATTCATGATAAGTTGTGGTGATATGGTGAGCAAATGGGAAGGGAGAGCCTCACGCGAAGAGCATTGCGAGGTGGATGTGTGGCCGGACCTTCAAACCATGACAAGCGATGTCATTTCTCGAACCGCATTCGGGAGCAACTACAAAGATGGAAGCAGGATATTCGAGCTCCAAACAGAACAAGCCATGCACATCATGGAAGCTTTCAACGAAGTTTATGTACCTGGGTGGAGGTGATCTGATATGAACATCATGATCGAGAAAATAATACAGTACAAGTATGAATTTCTTCACTTAGTGAACTTGTAAGTTTATTTGATTGTAGATTTGTGCCAACAAAGAGGAATAGGAGAATGCATGAGATTCAGAAGGAAGTGAAGTCATCTGTTCATACCATTATAGAGAAAAGGTTGAAGGCCATGCATGCAGGGGACACAAGCAAGGATGATCTACTAGGCATATTACTTCAATCTAACTTGCAAGAAATCGAGAAGCATGGGAACAAGGGGGTTGGGATGAGCATTGAAGAAGTCATTGAGGAGTGTAAGTTGTTCTACTTTGCAGGGCAAGAGACCACCTCTGTGTTACTCGTCTGGACTATGGTTTTACTCAGCAAATTTCAAGAATGGCAAGCTCAAGCTAGAGAAGAGGTGCTGCGAGTTTTTGGGCGGGATAAGAAGCCACATTTCGAAGGACTAAATGACCTCAAAGTTGTAAGTAATTATTTCAAACGGTAGATTATATGGTACCCATAACGTACCATACCTTTGTCCATATGGATCAATGAGAATGTTGCAGTTCACGGTAGCTAATGCTACTCTTTGTACTGTTTCAGGTGACGATGATTTTATATGAGTCCTTGAGACTGTACCCGCCAGTAGCTTACTTGACTAGAAAGACGACCCAGGAGGTAAAACTTGGAGATATGACTTTGCCTGCAGGGGTGATGGTGTCATTACCCATACTTCTGCTACATCTTGATACTGATATATGGGGTGCAGAAGCTAAGGAGTTCAAGCCAGATAGGTTCAGTGATGGTATTATGAAGGCGACAAAGGGAAAGCATGCCTTCTTCCCATTTGGTGGAGGGCCTCGTATATGCATTGGCCAAAACTTCGCTTTGGTAGAAGCTAAAATGGCAATGGCAATGATTCTGCAACGCTTTTCCTTTGAACTCTCTCCTTCTTATGGCCATGCTCCATATTCAAGGGCGACCACTCAGCCAAAGCATGGTGCTCCCCTTATTATGCATAAGCTCTATTGATGGAGGGTCAAAACTTTGATTTACATGTTGTGTTAGCCCGTTTAAGTTTGTTCGATGAGAGATTCATCTTTGAATTATCTCTGTGATGTATGTTCATAACTCGTTATCTCCATGAATAACAAAATTACTTGTTGCTCCTTGATAAGATTAGTTTGCTTGGCAACATAATTTTGCTTTATTTTCTTTATTTAGGGTATCGGTTGTTTATTACTTCCTCCAATTCCAAACAAATGTTCACTTTCTTTCTTTAATTTTGAAGTTCCAAATTGAAGTTCTTATTTCCATTTCTCAAAAGTTTTTATTATAAAGTCGCATATACCTTTACTATATTATCTAACTTACATGCAATTTTCATTCCACACTACACCTCATACTTTTGAAAACTAGGACTACTTACTACCTCCGTTTCCAAAAGAAAGTCACGGTTTGACTTCATGATTATTAAGGAAATAAATTAACTTTACTGTAGAAAACACTGTTTAGACACTGTTTGGCACTGTTTGGCACTGTTTCGCACTGTTTGGCACTGTTTGGATGTATATTTCTTTGCCAAATAAGGAAATAAGGGAAGTGTGACTTTGTTTTTGAAACATCTCAAAAATAAAAAGGAAAATTTGAGTTTCTTTTAGAAACGGAGGGGGAATATTTTATTTCTGAAATAGAATTTAATTAATCCTACTAAAAGTATTAAACTTGACTAAGTAGGAGTAAATTCAGAGTAAATATGTCCTATTTTACGTAGAAAATCATGATGGTCTTATTTGTGCACATTGTTTTTACATTAATCCTATTTAACGAAAAAACCTATTTTATAACTTGGATTTTGCAACTTTATTGTCTTTCAAATATGTAAGTTTTAGTTAATCCAAACAATCTATGATTCGAAACAAAATTGTTTGAGAGGAAGTGTATGCCTCCTAATTTTGATTTGAGGCTTTGAGCTATGTTTTAACACAAATTTTTGGGTTTAAAGATATGAGAAGTCAACAATGATGTCATTAGAGCAAAATCTATTTGGCATAAGCATGATTAATTATATCACAAGAGGTTTGATACATCGAAATGTACCGAATAACCGAACTTAAATATCAATTTTGACGCATGAAGTAATTAATGGGGTACGGTGTTTGTATTTACATTTTGAAACTGATTTTGCTCCGTGAAGTAGTATAGTGAAACTACATAAGTATTTTTGACCACTCCAAATTGCTCTAAGATGCAGTTTTAAAAAATAAGTGATACTAAATTTTGAAAATTGATTCTAATCCTAATTCTACTTTAACTTTAATAAGGAAGTAACAACAAAATCAATGGAAACTAAATTCAAAAATTCTTGGTGTACACCGATGGATAGTGTACCCGGGGGTATCTTATCCGAGAGGTCATTACGGGGAATAACTAGAGAGAAGTCAGATCAAGTAAGTAGAGAGAGAGAGAGTATATTAGAAATGTATTCAGCGTATTTGCTTCTGGGTTACAAATGGGGAAATGAGGTGCTATTTATAGTAGTAATAAATGCCAGACAGGGACACGTGTCAAGCGTCCATTGGCCGAGGGGTCACCTCAACTGGTCGGCGCTGGCACTCGCATGTGGCCACATTTAATGCGGCTGTTGGATGTGACGTCGTACTTGGTACGGTGATTCATACGCATGTGGAGCGGATATTATGTCGGAAAGGTGCCCTCGGCTGTAGATGACTAGCCGAGGGCTCTGAGTACCAGGGACCTCCCTAGTGCCGAGGGCTCTAATTGCCGAGGGCTACTGATTTTCGCCGTTTTCTCTCAGTAACTTTGTTTTCCTGATTTTACCCTCCTGTTAGAATCAGAGCCTTCGGCCAGGGGGGCGAAGGCACCCCTGGTGCGCACTGTGGGCCGCTTGGTACTCTGGGTGCTGAGATTTGGGCCTGTTGTGCTTCCTGGGCCTATTGGGCCTTTATTGGAGTAGTAGGAGTCTGTGGACCGGGGGTTCCCGGGCCATATACTCCATCATACACATTTTTATACACACTAGTACACCTCCGTGTCTGTGAGAGGTTTTTCTTGTCTATGAATCCCAGTTCACAGACAAAACCGGCTTGTTTTGTCCGTGGAAAATTCTACAGACAAAACAAGTTAGTTTTTGTGTGTCGATTGGGATTGAGAGACAAAAAAAACTCTCACAGACACGAAATTGTACTGATGTGAATAAGAATGTGTACAAAAGGAATTTTTCAACTAAATTTATGGATTTCTTATTGCCACTCTAGCGGTGCAAATTGGCTCATACTCGCTCCGTCCCTTAAAACTTTGTCAAATTTAATCACCATGAAGATTAATAAAGTAAAAACTGTGTGATTGAGATTTATGGAGGGAATAGAGAAGTAAGTGAAAGTACGAATTTTTACTAAAATGGGAAAGTGACAAAATTAGTCCATCCTCCAAAAAAGGAAGTTAGAAAAAGTTCGGAGGGAAAGGAGTATACTTCCTACTTCTATTTGATTGGTAATAGTAGCGCGAGTTAATATTTCATCGTTCGTTCACTAATTTTACAATTTTACACGCCCTCTCTCATTCTCTCTCCCTTATCCACAAAGATGTCCCCTGTATTCTACTTCTCTGTTCTGGTGTATTTACTCTCTCCGTTTTGCACCGCCCAAGAGGGCAGCGCCTCCGTTGGCGACGGAGGAGTGAGGGTGGAGCTTTGGTGCGTGGCCAAGAACAACGCCGAGGACGCTGCGATTCAAACAGCGATAGACTGGGCCTGTGGACCAGGCGGTGCAGACTGTGGGCCCATTCAGCCCGGTGGGCCGTGCCACGACGCCTCCGACATCCAGCGGACGGCGACTTTTGCCTTCAACAATTACTTCATTAGAAATGGCATGACTAATGACAGCTGTGATTTCCAGAACACCGCTGCTCTTACCTCCCTAAACCCTAGTGAGTAATGTGAACTTTACTTCAAAGTAATAATCTTACAGAGTTATTGTAGCGATATAAACGTTTAATTGGAAACCAATTTATTGATTAGTTTTGGGCTTTTGGCACATTTGTTCACCTTTTTTGCTTTGCAGGTTTTGGTAATTGCAAGATCCCATCAAGGTAAATGCTGGAAATTTTGCAATTTGTTTTCAAAATTGCTTGTGTAGAGCAGTCCACAACGTTTGCCCAGATTAAATTAGTTCTCCTTTTAACTCATAAGTTATTCTTAGTTATTAAAATTACACATTTGGAAAATACACTAAAAGTTCTACCGTATTGCCGGAAGTAGATTTGAATCTGACAAGAGATGGTACTTAACATCGGTAATTATAAGAACACAGGATTGACCGAACAATAATAATCGGGACAAGTCACATGGAATGGAAGGAGTAATTTGTTTTTTGTTTAATGTATGCTTATGCTTACTTTATGCCATGAATTAGTGATAGTTTTCAAAGTCTAGGACATCACCTGAAAGATATGAGCGGATGCAAGTACCTTAAATAAAAAGATTATAGGACATCTCATTTTTAATCCATATATGTTGGTGAAAAATTCAAATTTTGTAGTTTAGGGGAGTATTCTTTAAAAAAGAACCACTTTGTATTCTTTTCACATTATGCTTTTTTGTCAAAATATATTACTGGCCCAAGTTCAACATCTTTGAGAAAGAGTCAAATGTGGTCTTACCTTTGTGACTTTGCGGAGTTGAGATAGAATGGTTTACACCGAAGTTGATACTCATGCAAGTTTTTATCTTTTAAATACGGTAGGATGTTCACCAATAAGCATGTATATGGCCACATCTTTAAGAGTTGAGTGGAGTTTATCTTAGAGCAATAGAGCAGATAGAATGGACTGTTTAGATACAATTTATTTCAGTATTTCTAGTGAATTGCATAATTTGTTCTGGCTATGGAGATCACTAATCTCTACAACATTCTTTGTGCAGCCTAAGCAAACCAATAAGTATAGTTGTAGGAACTACACAAGCAGATGTTTACAGTAGCAGTTGTATACAAGTTGGCAGATGGATGTGGGATTTGGTCACAGTCAGTTTATTGTTTGTACCTTTATTTATTTTTTGAGGATGTTGAAGATGGTGGCCTATGTTATATACTGTCAGAGATGAGGGGAAAATGGCATTTCCCAAGATCATCTGAATATATGTACTTCCCCTTTAGGTCTGCAATCCTTTTTTGTATCTAGCAACTTTGTAGGACAGCCTGCAACAATTGTTTGCTCTTCAATCTGGCCCTATGGGTAATTGTAATTGTAGTTTCCAGTTTAGGATGTTGATCAATCATAGACTTTTATCAACTCTTAGCTTGAATCTTAGTGTGTGTCTTAGTGTGTATGCATCTCCTTCCCACTGTAATCGGTTCCAACACACATATTTGATCATAATAAACATGTCCCCTATACTTGATTTTTGCATGTAATCAAGCCCAACATCACTACTACCTCTGTCCCAAAATTAACTTCCCATTTCGGATTACGATGCTTGACCGACAATAAAACAACTCGATCCCTGTTCATACTCAGATTATTTTTGGTAAATAAAATTTACATATTGAGAAACTATATTAAAACTGCTACAAAGGTTGATAAAAAAATATAAATTTGATAAAATTTTGATATATAAAACATAAGATTAAGAGTAATTTAAGTTGACCATGTGAATAGTGACTATGAAGTTCATTTTGGGACGGAGGGAGTACTATACTAGCCAATAAAAACAACTCTCTGCCACACCAAATGCACACGTACTTAAAATCATTAAAGCGATTAAGGACCAATTAACATACAACAGAGTCTCTATTTTGTGATATTGATATTGGTTGAATATGTTGAAATTTGTGAAATTTTGATTGAAGCGACTCAATTGAATGAATTTGCTAAATTATGGAAAAATTATGGAAATATACTCCGTATTTTATTGATAAAATAAAGAAAAAACTATATGAAATACGGAGTAGCTAAAATGGTCCTTTGTTGTTACATCAAGAATTAATTCTACTTTAGGTCCTCCGAGTTTTGTGTCATTTCCATATTTAGTCCTCGTGTTTCAATTTATCCATTTTTGGTACCTGACTATTGTTTTTTTGACCATTTGTGGTCCATTTCTAAGCATTTTTACAATTTTACTATCGGAAAAGGACTATATATGGTCAAGAAAACAATAGTCAAGTACCAAAAATGGATAAAATGAAAGACGAGGAATAATTGTGGAATTGGTGCAAAACTCGAAGGACCATAAGTGGAATTTCTTCTTACATCAATCAATTTAACAATAAAAATATAAAAATAACGTTAATCTTACTTATTTTTTACTATTATGCAATTCATATAATGAAATTAAATGTTACTTGTTTGGCAAAACATGACGCATAAGGCTGGTAAACTGAAATACTCCGTAACAATAATAAGATTGCCCGAGATCCCCGAATAAAAATAATACTACATACGAAGTAATACACTGTAGTTATGTGTGTAGGGTTAGGGATGGACCCGGTCCGGTCCTGGACCGGCCGGTCCCGGACCGTCCTGTCCTGGACCGGCCGGTCCCGGGACGTATTAGTGAAGACCGGAACGACCCGGGTTACAATGGACCCGGTTCCGGTCCGGTCTACCCAGCAGGTTCCGGTTCGGTCTCGGGCGGTCCGGCCCTTTACTATTTTTTTTAAATTTTATTGTACAATAAATAAATGATGTATATTTATTTTAAACACTACATTGTCACTTGTATCAATATCACATTTGAAAATTACAATTCAGAATAGTTTAAAGTTGAAAACTATAATACATGAACTATTCGTCAGAGTCCCTTCCCGGCATCGATTGTCGTTTCGTCCATGAAATGGCGGTGTGGTGCTATGTTGACATCTTGTGTTCTACGGCGGGCCTTCAACACGTCATGGAAGCAAACGAGTGTCTCAAGAGATGAAGCGCTCAACCTCGTTCTATAGTCAGTCAAAACGTTACCGGCTTCACTGAACTCTTGTTCCACGTCAACTGTTGAAACCGGCATCGACAACACTTGTTTGGCCATTTTTTATAAAACCAAAAATATCCCTTCGTGGCTCTTCCACCATTGGAGAATATCAAGTTGTCCGCTTCATTAAACTCAACACGAAACGTTAGATATAAAGAGATCTCGTTAATCGAGCTTTGTGTCACGGCAGAAGTTGATTTACTTTTTTTTCAAAAGAGTAGATATTGTTGATTTAAAAAAGGCCTTTTTATTTGAATATTACTAACTAAAAGACAAAAGACATTAATATGACTCTTTTTAAAGTATTCCACAAATGTGACCAAGGTACTCTTTATTTAATTTACTTTTATTATTTTAAAATACTTTTTTAATAATAAAGCTGCCATCCAGCCTTGATTCACCCACCACCGGCCCCTGCCACCGGTGCTCCGCCCCCACCACCGGTGCTCTGCCGCCGCTGTCGGTGCTCTACCACCGCCGTCGGTGCTCCGCCACCGGTGATAGTGACTACCTAGAAATTTAAGAAATTTAATGCACCGCCGCCGCCTCCCGCCACTTTCTTCATCATAGTGACTCCGGCCGCAGTGACTCAGGTCATAGTGACTCCACCGCCAAGTGACCTGCCGCAACAGTGACTGCACCGTCGGCTAGTCCAGTGACTGCCGCCGCCCCGATCAGTGAATCCGCCGCCACACTGACTGCATCGTCGGCTCGTCCAGTGACCCCCTGCCGCAGTGACTCAGGTCATAGCGACTCCACCGCCAAGTAACCTGCCGCCACAGTGACTGCACCGTCGGCTCGTCCAGTGACTGTCACCACCCCCTGGCCAGTCACTGCCGCCCCCTCCCCCGGCAAGGCACTGCCGTTCTCTGCCTCTTTCATTCAACCACCTCAAACCAACCATCCCGGTCGGCTAGGCGGCCACCGCACCCCAACCCAATCCCCAGCCTTTGTCCACCACACTCCAGCCCCACCACACCCCGCCCCATCCCTACTACACCCGCCCCAGTCCCAAGACTCTGCTCACCCCTACCACTGAACCACCTCCGCCCCCCGTCACGACCATTCCGACTGGCGACCGCACCACATCCCAACCACATCCCCGCCCTGCACTGTTGCTACCTAGGACATTGCAATTCGTCTCCCGTCCCTGCCACTGAACCATCTCTGCCCAAAGCGGAGTCACCATCCTCCGAGACGATAGATCTGACACCGATGGCCTGAAGGACGGTGGATCCGGAATCGACAACATCAAAGATGGTAGATTCGGTACCGGCGGCCCCAAGGACGATAGATCCGACACTAGTGACCGTAAATATAGTCATCATTCATCCAGACGGTGGATCCAGCACTTGTGGCTTCGGTCAAGCGAGCACAGGCGGCAGAGGTGCGGTAATCGAGCAACAAAGCATATGGATAACGTTCAGCTTGAAATTGGAGGAAGAAGAAGAAGAAGTGAGCGACGGCTGGAACAGTGGCGGTGAGGGCGCTGGAGTTTCACGTCTTGCATCCATGGCAACTCTGGTCGTGCCTTGCGCGAATGAAGAGTGAAGGAAGGCAACGTCGAACAAAGAGAGAAGGAAGGCAGTGTCGAATGAAGAAAGAGGCAAGCGGGTCAGTTTTTTGGAAAAATTGAGAAAAGTCATAAATTTGGAAATTAGAAGTCCATTAGTGATACACGTGCCATTTTTTCTTTAAAAAACCTTTTCCTTTAGATGAAGAAGCACCCGGTGTTGGGGGAGGGGGTGCATTACCATATTGTGCATAAAACTCATTAAATAAAGCGTGAAATAGATTACTAACCTTGTTGAATTGAGCTTGAGGATCTATGAGTGTGTCTTCGTACATAGGGAATTGACCGTAGAAAGCAATATAATAGTATTCTAAAAATGTTTAATAATTTGAAAGTTTGAAACGAGGATCAAAACAGAAAGCAATAGATTAATAGGCAGAATGTAGACAAAATATTTTAAAAACTTTTGTGTCATGTTATCACAAAATATTAAAATAATGTACATAAGTAGATTGAGAAAATTCTACAAAAGCACCGGCGAGATTATATGTAAAAAATGGTTGCTAGTTGGTTTATACACATGAGAAAAAGTTTGAGTAGCGTTGTTAAAATAAATTAAAACGTTGCAAATCTTTTGCATTGTGTCGATCTCAATCGGTTTTATAATATAATTACAAGTTTCTTTCATTAAAGTGAGAAAATGATCTTTAAATCTAAGAAGCACAACAATTAAATTATAAGTATTGTTCCAACAAATAGAAAAAACTTTAGGAAAAGCACAATATCTTACACCTTTCGACATCAAATAAGCACGCACGACAGAGGATTTGAATCCGCAGTATGACATAACACTTTTCAAACATTACATTAAAATTTACTCGATTTTTTTGTTGGATATATTGTATGCAATATGTGTGAAATTTTAGTTAGAAGCTTTCTCTCCTTGATCAGAAAATGTCAAATGTGTGCCTTTGGAAAAACTTCAGCTATCATCATATCATAAAGGGAGATTTCAGGAGTAAATGAAATTTGAAATTACAAAATAGGATTACTTTATTTTTATTTCCGAAATGGGACTAACATGACAGTATTTACTGTCATCTTGTAGCCGTGACTGCCAAATAGTTGCAGTACAATGCATTTAACATGACAGTATTTATTATAATTAATAACAGTATTTTTCAATCATGACAGTATGTTTAATACATGACAGTAATAACTCTTATTTCAGGAAGAAAAACATATTAATCCTATTTTTGGAATTTCAAGTGTCATTTGCTCCTATTTTGGGTAATTTCCTATCATAAGTAAATTTATAATCCCTGTTGGCGCGCTATTTCCCACTACATCCCATTCTATGATTCTCGTTACCCGCCAAAACAAGAAAGAAGGAATTGTCTTAAAAACTACTCCGTAATATTAGCGCTCAAACCTGAAATTAAAACCTTTGAAATTTTAAAAAACCAGCGGAGCTCTCATCACACTTTCGAACCAAATTCCGAAATCCATTTTACTTTTGTTTTTGTTTACTTAAAATAAATACGAAATCCATTTCCCATATGTAATAAACTATAAATGGTGGATTCACACTCCCGCTTTGAATATCACTCTGGTTTTCAAATTTCCAATTCCACTCATCTTTGACCGGCGGCCATGGAGGTTTCAGCTGCCATTTTTGAGCTTGAAAACAAGGAGAACATCCCGCCAAGATCTGCAGAAAAAGTCAATCCAGTGGCTTCAAAGAACAAATCCTTGAAGAAGAAGAAGAGGAGATCGAATTTGACGAGAAAGCCTCTCCGAGACATAACCCACCTAATAGTCAACACTCCAATTGCAATATCTCTCTGCAATTTCCCTGAAGTATTTTCAAATCCCACGAAGCGCAAAGCGACCGATGCGGATGAAGCTAAGATTCATATTCATTCTTTTCGCAAGAATCCCGCCATGATTCATTTCAGATAGATAGTTAGGGGTGGCGGAGCCGATTGACAGTTTGGAACTGTGCTTAGGGAATTTATACAGCAGAGTCAAAACTTAAATTTTCACTTTATTTTTTATTACTTATAAATATTTATACATATATAAATACATCACAATTTATTTCTTGCAGGGGTCTCAAACCCTGATAGTTAGAACCCTGAACCATCTCTTTCTGGATGTCCATGTTCTGGCATCATGTTCTTGAATTTCATTTTATTATGAAGATTTGAAGACAATATAATTTAATGTAAGCTCAAAATGGAATTATGGTTTTTATAATACAAACTTATTTCATGTTTGGGCTGTATAATTTGTAATTTTAATTTGATTCGGTGCAAAGATTTTACATGACTTCAGGAAATGATCGAATCATGTGAATTGGATATTCAATCACATAAACCGCATCTTGTGAAATACTCCGTATGTTGTTTGAAAAAATCAAAATTTCAAAATACTTTTTTTTTGGACGAAAAGAACTTAATTAGCATTAATGAGATCAAAAGACAAAACGAACTTAATTTAGCCTCCCCTGAAGATCTGCAAATGTTGAATTCCAGATTGGTCTGACATTTGTATCAATCAGTGTCGGATCCAGAAATCTATGGTTAAAAGGGTAGATTTTAAAAAAATTTACATTACAGGAGTCAACGTTTAAATATGAACATATTTTCTATAGATCAAAAGTATTTATATATAATATATACTTAAGAATTTTTTTTTTGCAGTGTCGAGACGCCCCCTCCCGCCCCTCCTTATCTCCACCCTTGTTATTAACCTATCCTTGTCAATCTCTTAAAAGTTTAAACCGTGTTGCTTTTTAAAGTTGGTAACTTTTTCATAAATCTTACTCCGTATTTTTTAGCATGCCTAAACGCTATCAATTCAAAAAATAATTTTGACTCAAAAGCTAGCTAGAACTAATACTTTCTCCACTAGAATTGATTTCTTGATGATAGTACAAAATTATAAAATAAAAATTGCTCTAAATAGGACTAAACTTAAACAAAAAGAAAAATAGGATTACATGTATTTTATTTCCGAAATAAAACTTATTTAATGTTATTAAAAGTGTAAAACTTCTCTTATTAGGAGTGAATAAGTCATATTTTAGGAATAATCTTAGACGGGCACTTTGTTTATATTTTAGTGCTATATGGGAAATTTTCTCAATACAAAATTAGACACTCTGATTATAATGCCACATCCAATTCAAAATGAAAAAATTGCCCTAAATAAGATCAAAACATTGTCAAAATTCCTAATTAGGACATTAAGTTTATTATTCCCTAAATAGGACTCCACATTACATTCTTGCCCTCATGATTAAACCCAATCGATCGACTCTTCCTCCCAATCAGTTCCCTTTACTCTGCAACTTTTCTCCTCGCCATGGAATTGCAGTCCTTCGCTCGCGATTGAACGCAACCACTCCGCCCACTATGAAACGCAGCCCCTACAACATCAACGGCGTCCGCCCTCCCCATCGACACCAATCGCACCTATTTCTCCGGTGAAAACAGGCCACCCTCTCCAACTTTCTTCTTTTCTTCTTCTTTCTTCTTCTTCTTCTCTTTTTTTCTCCTTCCGGTTCGATCTTCATCTCCTCATCATTTCTCTGGTGCTCCCTCTCCAACTTTCTTCTTTTCTTCTTTCTTCTTCTTCTTCTTTCTTCCTTCTTCTTCTCTTTTTTTCTCCTTCCGGTTCGATCTTCATCTCCTCATCATATCTCTGGTGCTCTGTTTGCATCTTTGTAGAATGATTTTGATTTTTCTTAATTCTTTTACTTTTCTAAAAAAATCTCACTTGTGACCATTTAGATCAAACGTGTGGTTCCAAGCAACAACAAACTTTTTATTTGAGTTGTACGAAGTATTATGATTTTGATTAACAGGGATTGGATTTGAATTTTATTAATTAATTTGGATTCTTTGTGTTTGAATTTTATTTATTCAGCAAAATGTCACTTTTATAATTTAAGAATGTCAAACTTATTGGTTATTTGAAAAAAAACTGTCATGTTTGTGGCAGTATATTTATCAAGTTGTCAATCTGAAAATGTCATATGTCCATAAGAAAATGTCATTCTTATGACATTTTATGGCATTTTTATGGCTTACTTGAGAATGTCATTTTGAAATGTCATTTTTTCAAAGTGAGATTGCCATCTTGATGAACATGCTACCGTAAAAGTGACATTTTTTGAATAACTTATAATTTTGACATTCTGCAGATTATAAAAGTGACATTTTCTAGAATTTACCAGAATTAAACAAAATTGGCAAATAAAATATAAATTCAGATATATCTGATCATGATCATTCGTTGAAACTTATTTTTCATCTGAAATTTTAGATCCAAAGGAGTATTTTCATTTTTAATAGAAAAGAAATGAAAAATTGAAGCACAGAGAACCTGAAGAAGATAATAAGAGGAAGAAGAAGAAAAGAAGAAGAGGAAGAAAAGAAGGATAAATGAATCAATTCCCTGCTATTCACTTGGCGGTAGGAATCTGTAGGTAGGCGAGAGATCATCCGCGTGGTGGCAGCGGCTATATTAAACAACGGAAACTTATAGTTTTATAGTGAGGGGTAATTTTGTCAAGCTGCAATATTTTAATCCTAAAAAGGTCCTAAAAACATGGTAGTCCTAATTTTGCATTTTCCCATTGTTTTAGTCTCATTTAGGGAATTTACTCATTCAAAATTTTGTGTGTGAACAATGCTCATATCATGCACATAAAAAATAATTGCAGTGTTTCTTTATAAAAAATAAGAAGACGAGAAAAAAGAAATTCGAATAGAATAACGATACGTGAAGACTTTAGTGAATAGAAATAGAGGTGATATAAATTATTTTAATATAGCAAAGGTACAATAGGTAATTAGGTACACAAAAAGGAAGGTGAACATGCATTACTACTTTTGTGCAACTCACGTAGAGGAGGAATGTATAAGTGATGATGCGGGTGTAGTCCAATGGATGATTATCCACTTCCAAGTCTCTCCTTTCTGCGAGGTCTTGAATTCAATTTCCACTAAGGGAAGATGAGGGAGGTCTTGTTCTCAATAATTCTTCCTATTTTCACGGAGTTGCTCAACGGATGAGAAGGAAGAATATGATAATGAAGGTAGCGGATTCGTGTGGTGGGAGAAGCAGTCTGAAAGGTGGTGTAAGTTCCACTAGATTCATCCTTTGGATCCAGCACTGATGATGCTGACTGTGATCAAATCCGGAATTATGAGAGCGTGAGTGACGACACCTGGATTATAAAAAAAGGAATGTATAAGTGACCTTTTGAAATTATATCCCTTGATTAGCTCATTCGTACCAGTGTCACTCACCGTAAGAGGTGACACACAAGGCTTATCCAGTTTTAATTATTTCTTGATCTATTGCACCATATACATAGTTACATACAACGTCTTCCTTCTCCTTTTAACCCCCCCCCCCCCCCCCCCCCCTTCCTTCTCCTTTTTTAACCCCCCTCCCCCCCCTAATATTAGTCTAATACTATGATATATTCTATTGTATAGATATATTTACTGTATAAAGGTCCAATAATTTGATCAACATCCAACTTCAATTCTTTGAACATTAGGATGTTATTTCTAAATGATTAAGTTTTATCAGAAAAATTACCAAAATAATTGACAACCAAATAATTATAGTTTCATTATTTGTGCTACAAAACTTTTAATGAAGTAAATTTCTATTTTTTCCCTTGAAAATTTTAAATTATGAAATGGATATATTATTTTTGTATCAATAGAAGAAATATTTAGATTTATTGAGATTAGTAAGGAGTTGAAAACTTTAAGAAAAACATCTTATCTTACTAAGAGTCCCTTTGGTAACACTGAAATCGGCTGAATCAATTGATTATGCTGAAATTTATGAAGTTTGGCTGAAGTGATTGGATTGGTTGGTTTTGCTAATTTATAAAAAAGTTATATTTAAAATATATTTTATTAATAAAATAAAAAAAATTACATGAAAAATAGCTAAAATGATCATACATCGTAACTTCAGCCAATACAGTCAGAAAATTAATTCAAACCTTATTTTTTCATATTATTACATAATTCGATGCGAAATGAAAAGTTACGTTTTTGACGAAAAAGTTGACTGCTAAACCTGATAAGTCGAAAAATGGAGTCACCAAATGAGCTCTAAATACCTGTGTTTAAAGAACCGGACCGGACCGGGCGGATCAGCCCGGAATCTGGTGAACCGGCAATCAACCCGGTCCGCCAATACAGTCAGAAAAGTAATTCAAACCTTATTTTTTCATATTATTACATAATTCGACGCGAAACTAAAAGTTACGTTTTTGACGAAAAAGTTGACTGCTAAACCAGATAAGTCGAAAAATAGAGTCACCAAATGAGCTCTAAATACCTGTGTTTAAAGAACCGGACTGGACCGGGTGGATCAACCTGGAATCTGGCGAACCGACAATCAATCCGGACCGATTGTACTCTAAACTGTTAATTGAGTAAAAACCGGAAATAACCAATGGACCGGATTGAACTCGCACCCGGCCCGGCATGCTAAAACCCGTTACAAACCGGCCAACATGAAGAAAAACTGAGGCGCAGAGAGTGCTCGAACAAGGAATTGAACTTGTAACCTAATACAATGCACCTAATACAATGCATAACAAGGAGTTGACTCCTAAACCTGATAAGTCGAAAAATAGAGTCACTAAATGAGCTCTAAATACCTGTGTTTCTAAGAACTGGACCGGACCGAGCGGATCAGTCCGGAATCTGGCGAACCGGCAATCAATCCGGTCCGATTGTACTCTAAACCGTTAATTGAGTAAAAACCGGAGATAACCGGTGGACCGGATTGTACTCGCACCCGGCCCAGCATGCTAAACCCCGAAAACCCGTTACAAACTGGCCAACATGAAGAAAAACTGAGGCGCAGAGAGTTGTCCGAACAAGGAATTGAATCTGTACTCTAATACAATGCATAACAGCTATGCTACGAATTGATCTACAACAACCCGTTGAATTACAAAGCTTCTCAGCAATTATTATTGTATAACTATAACTACACCCGAAATATACTTTTATTAATTAGTGATATTAAAATGAAAACTAATTATACTCCCTCCGCCCCCCTAATAATGGTACGGAAGGGAGTGACGTAGTTTTTAAGAAAAGTAGAATTATGTGGTTGATAATGAGTTGATAAAGTGGAAATAAAGTAAGAATGAATTAAAATCACACAAATTTTACCAAATATGGTATGAGACAATAATAAAGGGACATCCAAAAATGAAAAAACAGGACAATTATAGGGGACGGAGGAGTATGTACTATGGTTATTATGTACGAATTGGAATATGTATTATACGAGTATATTCTTAGTATAAGTAAAAAACATATCTGTACATTACTTTTATAACTTTGTAGTTAATGTATGTTATATGAAATAATTACATAAATATGACTAAAATAAAGATGATTTACAAAAATATGACTAATTACTAGAGTAGTAATGAAATCATAGTAATTCATGTTCAAGTTTTGAATTTAAATTACTACAACACCACATTATAGTAATGAATAGTCATATTTATGTAAATATGTTTTTTTAGTAATATTCTTGTAAAAAACTCATGTTATATTCATTTTTTTGTTCCACTAATTTGAAATGCATTATATGGTTTAGTTAAAAAAATTAATCAATATGTACTACTGCGCAGGGAATACAAGTTTATTAATTAGGAAGGAAAATATTTTTTCCTTTACAAATTTAACTATATGTTTTACGGAGTATATAATATATATGTATATAATGTTGACCGAGTTAACTGGTCTTGACCGGGTTGATCCTTCAGGTCCGGGTTGACCCTTGACCCGATAATTTGTCCGGGTCGCCCACGGGTTCAGTTTTGTAAATAAATAAACATAGCTAAATACGGGACAATGGAAATGTAAATAAACAGTGATGTAAACTTTGGGCTTGGGAAACATAACATTACAGATCAGCCCAACCTAAATCTAAGTTATCACTTTCAACGGACTTCCAATTTGGGAGGACGGGGTAGTAGGAGGACAATAAATCCACAAACTGAAGCTGTACGAAACGCGCCACCCTTCTCGCGTGGAGCAACAAATAATGAACTTAACTCTAAATATCAACTTGCAACAGCACCGAAATCTCAACCGTTAATAATCCCTCCGTTTCCAGAGGGAAAAAATCCCAGCGCTCCATAGCTTCGTGCTTCGCACGCTCTGTCCAGTCGCGTCAATCTTCTACCTCCTCTCCTCATCGCTGCCCTTTGATGCTCTGCCCAATGGACTATCCTAAAACCAGATCAAAAAACATGATTGGTAATTGCAGATCTCGGGATCTAACTGTGAAGCTGGAGTGTATTGATTGCAGGCGTTCTACGGAGAAAGGTAGGTTGATAGTTTATTTACCGTAAAACCCTAGTTAACGTATATTTGGAGAGAATTTACTCGTTTTCGTTGAATTCGAAGATATACGTTTCTTATTCGATTGCATACATGTTAATATTCGATCTGTGAATGAATTAATCAGAGGTTTGGAGTTGAATGTGTTAAAAACGATGTCTGGTGGTGGTGTAAGTGGAGGACATGAAGGGTCCAAAGAGAAGCTTGGATTGGGAGACAAAGTGTACACAAGGAAGTCCATCAAAGGGGTAAATAAGACATCTAAAAACAGTGGTAATCCTACAGAAGAGCTTCACATTCAATCCCAAGCTGCAGAAGAAGCTGAGTGGTCCCAACCTCTAGTTAATTCCCTTCCTATTGTGCCGCGGGAAGGTTCTTCAAGTCTTAAACGGTCATCCGCTGCGCCAATGGGCAGTCGTGCAGTGGTTGCAGGTAGTGAAGGGCCAAAACTGGGATTTACAAGGCAGGAAAACAGGGTTACAATTAGCTTATCATCAATGAAGTCTAAACGAGAAATGCGAGAGCTAAGGAGGAAGCTGCAGAGTGAGCTGGATGTGATTAGGAGCTTGGTGAAGAATATAGAGTCAAAAGATACACACAAGAATGACCCTATAGGACCTTTGCACCAATTGAGTGTGTCAGTGTTGGAGAACAGTCATGGTGTAAATGACAACATAGATAAAGATAAGAGGACGCCCAAGGCAAACCAATTATATAGAAACTCAGATTTTTTGCTTGCAAAAGATAAGATCCCACCTTCTGAAAGCAACAAGAAGGCGAAACCAAACACGAAAGCAGGGCATGGTTTTGGGTCTGGAAAGCCATCTAATCAAGTGTTCAAGAATTGCTGTGCCTTACTGGAAAGGTTAATGAAGCACAAGCATGGTTGGGTGTTTAACCAGCCAGTTGATACTGTTGGTCTTGGTTTACATGACTATTATGACATCATTAAGCAACCAATGGATCTTGGCACAGTGAAATCCAGACTGGACAGTAATTGGTACAAATCTCCTAGAGAATTTGCAGAGGACGTTAGACTTACATTCAGGAACGCTATGACGTACAATCCAAAGGGGCAAGATGTTCATGTAATGGCTGAGCAGCTCTTGCAGATATTTGACAACAAATGGGCTCCTATTGAGGCGGAAGTGGGCTTACTGACTCCTACATCCACCAGGAAGGCCCCTAAGTTACCAAACTCTGAAATGAGAAAATTAGCTGGCAGGCCTGAGCCCCTGACTGACTTGAAACCAAAGCTGAAATCCTCACAGCCTGGGAGAATCGCTGCCCCTAAGAAGCCAAAGGCAAAGGATCCCGATAAAAGGGATATGACGTATGATGAGAAACAAAAACTTAGCATGAACCTCCAAAGCTTGCCTTCTGAAAAGCTTGAAAGTGTAGTGCAAATTATAAGAAAGAGGAACTCCTCTCTCTGCCAACAAGATGATGAGATCGAAGTAGATATTGACAGTGTTGATATAGAAACTCTTTGGGAGCTCGATAGGTTTGTAACCAACTACAAAAAGAGCTTGAGCAAGAATAAAAGAAAAGCTGAAATGCCTGATCCTGCATCTCAACCAGTTCAAGAAGATGAACAGCCTGTCAAAGAGAAGGTAAACTATGCACAAGTAAAAATTTATAAAATTGCACTTTTTATTTATGGAACTAACAAAAGATTTTTTCCTCACTTTATACTCTTACTCAGTTTGGTCCTTGACTATACAATCCAGACTTAATTTAGTCTTCATGCATATAATGCTCTAATTAAGAAGATTTTTTACTAAATTGGGCCCAAATCACATGGTGTAGGGCCATTTTGAGTCTGGAATTCGTTAATTAGGTGAGAGGACAAAGAATCCTTCTTATGTCATATGTATTATGCCTAAAATGGGTCCAAATTTCATAATCAAAAACCCCAATTGAGCCTAATAAAAAGTTGAGGACCTAATTGAGTAAGAGTATATAATCAAGGGACTAAATCTGGTAACTCTTTATATATCATTAAATGAGCTTGCTAGTTGCATAACCTCGGTTTCACTATTTCAGCAGATAGAAGTTCCAGTGGCACTAGAAACTGCAACAGATGCTGTAAAGAAAACTCAAAGTGACGGAAAAGCAGGTAACCATTTAATTAGTTTGGAAGAACTAGTGTAGTACTTGTGTAAAATGAAACCTTCATTTGGTACAAGTTTACGAATTGTGAACCTTACTTTGCCTGGACTACAACTTTATTCCTTCTTGTGATGGTTGCTGATTTCGTCCGTGTATATTAGCAGAAAGAAATGACATTTCTTCTGCTCCTGCTGAAGGGGAAAATGTAAAGAACAATGCAACTAAATCAAGCAGCTCTAGCATTGATTCAGGGTCTTCATCCAGTGGTATTTATATAATGATCATATTGTATTGTTATTACTACTGCAATTACGACTATTATTACTATTATTATTACTATGATTACTGTCAAAACCTGCCAAAAAAAAATTACTATGATTACTAATTTACTATTACTACTACAATTATTATTATTATTATTATTATTATTATTATTATTATTATTATTATTATTAATGTCTTTATAATTAATACAACTACTACTATTTTTAATGTTGTTGTTGTTATTCTTGCAACATTTTCTTTTATTGGACTGATGCCGTACTTCTTAATTATATCATCTCATTTTGCAACAGGTTCTCAAAGTGAAAGCTCATCAGAAGGTGGATCTGATGCAGAACATTCGCCAAAGGTCTGATGTAGTTTCTCAGGTAACATAGTGGGTCTGGCTTTTATTTTTCCTGTGGTACTCTGTACTCGTGTATTTTCAATAAGGGATCTTTTTGTTGTGCTCTCTAGATGTATTCTACTTTTGTTTGGATAGTGTCTGTAAGTCCTGGTCTAAATTTTCTAAGCATCCTTATATCTTCTTCGGTAATAAACAATTTTACTAAGCATGTAATGTTAAGTAAGAGAGTGAATATTGTAAACATTTTTTATTGCTGTTAGTACAATAAAAAGTAACTACCTGTTTCAAAATATTGAAAAAATTACCAAACTTTCTGTGGCAGATAGAGTTACACTTCTGTGTAAAGTCCTAAACTGAAAATTCATATTTTCTTTCTGATTTAAAAATTAAAATATCTTTACACTTGTGGTTTTCTTTATAGAACTGTCATTTAAATTTACTGGATTCAAATATGGAAACTAAGAGTATTTTCATCAACTGTTAACAGTATTACTTGTTTAGCCTCATTTCACACCTGTAATGGTCCTGGATTCATATCCACATGTTTGATGTAGTTTGAAGGAACTTAACTAGTTTGAATCTTCATGCGATATATATTCTTGTGGTGCCGTTTCTTTAACATCATTGACAATAACTGTTGTCATTGGTGCCAGATCCAGCAGTGGCGGTAAGTTTGAGGCTTTGAGCTTAACATCTTCAACATCCCGCAAAGCGTATCTAAGACAGGGTGTTTGTGGTAAATGCTGGCTATTCCATGGGGGGTTTGTATGATCAATAATGTATGTAGTGTACTAGGGCCAATCTCAGCATGTGTAATTGTGTAGTATGTTAGCTTTGTGCATTTGCTAACAATTATCATCACAACATATCCTCAGAGATGCTGTATTTCTTGGGCTGACGTGTAAGTCAGCATTTGTAACGATTTGTGTAAATGAGTTAAACATGATTGTGGGTCCGCGGTTGGTTTGGACCCGTTTAAGACCATTTGCTTCTTTACGTTTAGCAAACTGAACAAGGATAAAAAAGCTCTTCGTGAAAATAATTGATAGTTATCTTTGGTAGTAAGTTCCTGGGCTCTTGGCTGAGCAACTCTTTGGGATTTTTTTGCTTAGAGACCGTTCAATACATAATAAAAATGTTATCGTTCCTTAATTCCTTTGCACTAAAGGCAAGATTTATGTAAATTATCATTTTTCAATTTTTTAAAATATATTGCAATGTCTTTATTTGTAATGTCATAAATAAGTTAGTAAATATGTACTCCGTATAAAGCATAATAATTAATAAAGTTAATACTTGCTTGTAAGGAAATCTTGAGAGTACACTTGTTTAAAAAAATGTGACACAAAAAACGGTGTGAGCAACTATTAAGGCATGGACTTGGCCCGGGCTAATTCGGGTGGGCTGTTTTTCTGGAATGTTGGGCCTGGAATCGGCCCGGGTTGATACCGGCTCTGGGCCAAACCGGGCCGGGTTGTACCGGTTCAATGTATTATTTTTTTTGGTTTTCTAATTAACTTCGACCCCCTCACCCCCCTCAAACCTCCCCAAAACACCAAGATAGGCTAGCCCTACCCAAGGAAAAGAAAAAAAATTGAAAAAACAAAAAAAAAGGAACCGGGTCGGTTCATGAAAATCAAGACCCGATCTCGGCCCGCCAGGCCTTTCAAACCGGGCTAAAGCCCGGAACCGGCCATCCAGGCCCGGTCCGGTCCGGGCCAGCACAGTAGCGGGTCGGTCCGGTCCCCGACCCGGTTGGGTCCATCCCTGTTAGATATACTATACGAATTGTATTAGTATAAGTCAGTTGTATTTCAGTTAGTTAGTTAGTTCAGTTGAGCTGTAGCTTTCTATAAATACTCTCTGTACTCTTCGTCAAAGTTAATGAGAATTATCTTCTTCCTCATTCATTCTATCTGAAATTCTATTATGGTATGAGAGCCATAGAGCTCCTTCGTTTTTCAAGGATGACGAACTCGACATCTGATTCAGCTTCTTCTCACTCAATCTCTCAAAATTCTCCTATAATCTTTCATCATCCCTTACCAATCAAACTTGATTCCAATAATTTTTTGTTCTGGAAACATCATGTCAAATCTGTGATTCGAGCTCACAAACTTCAAAAATTCATTGAAAATCCTCAAATCCAGATCAATTTATCATCAGTGATAATGGCGCGACAAAGACTATCAATGAAGATTACTGTGTTTGGGAACAACAAGATCAAATGCTGTTTTCGTGGTTATTCGCATCTCTTTCGGAATCGTTTCATGCTCGTGTCATCAATTGCACTTTCTCGCATCAGCTCTGGAGTGAAATCGAGCATTTCTTCCGGTCGAATATTGTCGCGAAGGCTCGCCAGCTAAAATCCGAGCTGTATAACACTGGAAAAGGTGATCGCTCCATTTCTGATTATCTCCTTCGTATTCAGACCATCATTGA
Source organism: Cuscuta europaea (assembly GCA_945859875.1). Taxonomy (NCBI): domain Eukaryota; kingdom Viridiplantae; phylum Streptophyta; class Magnoliopsida; order Solanales; family Convolvulaceae; genus Cuscuta; species Cuscuta europaea. The sequence continues at coordinate 8,782,148 of CAMAPE010000070.1, forward strand.
TAACCTAACTTCCGTCGGTGAACCTATTTCAACAAAGGATCATATCAACGTGATCCTTGAAGGCCTCCCAGAAGAATATGATTCAATCGTATCTTCTGTCACATCCAGAAGCCTTCTAGATCCTGTTACTTTATCTGAGCTTGAATCTCTCCTGCTAGCTAAAGAGCTGCGAATAAGAAAGCTTCGAGACTCTTCGCAACAGACTATATTCTCTGCAAATGTTGCTCAACTTGAAGAAACACCTGTACAAACTGATACTGATTCACAAAACTCCTCAGAAAGTCCATCTGCACAAATTGCTCAATATGACAATCCTGGTACAAACACTACCTACAGAGGTAGAGGCCGCGGAGGTTTTAACAGAGGAAGAGGTGGCAGATCTGGTGGTCGCAGTTCTGTCATTTGCCAAGTTTGTAGCATGGTTGGTCATAGTGCTCTTATTTGCTATCACATGTATAATCATGCTTATACAGTCTCTAACCCTACATTATCAAACCATAATCCTACCTACATAGTATCTAATCCTTCATTACCACAACCTACATCTCATCCTTATCGCTCTTATCCTCCACAACCTGCACCTCATCCTCACAATAACTATTCTCCATCCCATCCTCATCCATATCCACAATTTACCCAACCAACACCAAGCTATATTCCAAATCAGCACTCTCAGAATACAAATTGGGGGCCCACCAATTATCACTTTTCATCATCATCTCAAAATCAACCTACTCCAACTGCAGCTTGGGCTTCTGCAAACACTTCATTGCTAGGACCACCTCCTAATGTACAGAATTGGTTTCCAGATTCTGGAGCTTCACACCATGTCACCCCTGATCCTCTCAACATTCAACATAGTGAGCCACTTGCTACCACTGACAAGCTGTTCATGGGCAATGGTCAAGGTTTGGACATTAAGTCGATTGGTTTTTCTTCCTTTTCTTCTCCTTTTAATCCTTCTTATACACTCTTACTTAACAACATTCTCCATGTTCCTTCCATAACCAAAAACTTACTAAGTGTTAGTCAGTTTGCAAGAGATAATAATGTTTTCTTTGAGTTTCATGCTCATGAGTGTTTTGTTAAATCACAGGCTTCTAAAAAGGTCCTTCTACATGGCATTCTAGGTGCAGATGGTCTCTACAAATTTCAATCCCTTCCAGCTCTTGTTTCCAGTCCATCTTTGTCTCAAAATAAGTCATGTAATCATGTTCAATCTTGTAATAATTCTCCTTCTTGTAATTTGTGGCATTTGAGATTAGGCCTCCCTCACTTTGAGGCTCTCAAATCTGTAATGCAACACTGTAATGTTACTTCTACTCATAAAAATAATATTGATTTCTGCTCTTCTTGTTGTCTTGGTAAAGCACATAGACTTCCATCTTTTCCCTCTACTACCATCTTTCATTCACCATTTGAATTGGTATTCACTGATCTTTGGGGACCAGCTCCCATGTCATCTTTTGATGGATACTCTTACTATATTTCATTCATTGATGCTTACACAAGATATACTTGGATTTACTTTTTGAAAAAGAAATCTGATGCCCTTACTGCCTTTCAAAACTTTTACCAATATGTTCTCAACCAGTTTTCTGTTTCTATTAAATCTCTTCAATCTGATTGGGGAGGTGAGTTTAGATCCTTTACCACATTCCTCACTGACAAAGGCATCACACATAGAATCATTTGTCCTCACACTCATCACCAAAATGGTGTTGTTGAAAGAAAACATAGAACAATTGTTGAGAAGGGTCTGTTTCTTCTAGCTCATTCTTCTTTACCACATAAATTCTGGGATGCTGCATTTGCAACCTCTGTTCATCTTTCAAATAGAACTCCCTCAAAGTCAATTGCAAATTCAAGTCCATATTTTAAGCTATATGGCTCTATTCCAGATTATTCATTTCTCAGAGTCTTTGGATGTTCATGTTTTCCTTTTATCAGACCTTACAATAAACACAAAATGGATTTTCACTCTGAAGAGTGTGTGTTTATAGGTTATTCTTCCCAACACAAAGGCTACAAGTGCCTCTCACCTTCTGGGAAAGTCTATATCTCCAGAGATGTGGTTTTTAATGAGTCCAAATTCCCCTATCCCATTCTTTTCAATTCAATTCCTCACCAGCCCTGTATATCTACTTCTTCACAGTCTTTTCCCATAACAATTGTCCCTTCCAATTCCTCTTCTCAATCTGATTCTTCCACTTCTATATCCCAAACAGATTCTTCTCAACAAGGTTCTTCTCCCTCTCAATCACAACATAAGAACTCTCAATTTATCTCTACTCCTTCCCACTTACACCTTAATTCATCTCAGCCTAATTCTGTTCCCACTTCTTCTCCTTCACAGTCTAATTCATCTGAATCACACTCATTATCCTCTTCTTCTGAATCTACTGCTCCTCTGACTAACACTCACCCCATGCAAACCAGAGCCAAATCTGGAATTGTTAAACCACGACTTAATCCAACCTTACTATTAGCTCATGTTGAGCCCAGGTCAGTCAAGCAGGCTCTTACTTCTCCTCAATGGTCTGCTGCAATGAAAACTGAGTATGATGCATTGATTTCTAACAACACTTGGTCTTTAGTCCCTCTTCCTCCAGATAAACAGGCTATAGGATGCAAATGGGTCTTCAGGGTGAAAGAAAATGCAGATGGTTCCTTGAATAAGTTCAAGGCAAGGTTAGTTGCTAAGGGCTACCATCAGAGATTTGGTTTTGATTTTGGAGAAACCTTTTCTCCTGTGGTAAAGCCTATCACAATCAGAATACTTCTTACTCTTGCTGTATCTCATCACTGGCCTATTCAACAATTGGATGTCAATAATGCTTTCCTTAATGGAGATCTAAGTGAAGAAGTATACATGGTTCAACCTCCAGGCTTTCAAGAAAAAGATACATTTTTGGTGTGCAGACTTCACAAATCCCTATATGGCCTGAAAGAGGCACCTAGATCATGGTTTCAAAAACTGACTTCAACTCTTTACAATGCTGGGTTCAAGCAAAGCAAGTGTGATCCTTCCTTACTTCTGTTTACATCTTCTGGCATCCTGATATACATTCTTATCTATGTTGATGACATACTTGTCATTGGCAACAACACTTCAGCCATCCACACTCTCATCAGCAAATTAAACTGCTCTTTCTCTCTTAAAAACCTGGGAGACATTGATTTCTTTTTAGGAATCCAAGTCCAGAAGCTTCAAGATGGAAGCCTACATCTTTCTCAAGCTAAGTATGTCAGAGATTTACTACATCAAGCTGGAATGACAGATTCTAAGGGAGTCATGACTCCTATGATTATCACTTGCAAGCTTACCCATGAAGGGAGTGAATCCTTACCTGATCCTTCTTTATACAGATCTGTAGTTGGTACTCTACAGTATGCTACCCTAACAAGACCTGTGATCAGCTATGCAGTTAATAAGGTCTGTCAGTTCATGGCTGCACCTCTGCAAGATCATTGGAAAGCAGTTAAGCACATACTACGCTATCTGTCTGGCACAATTACACATGGAATTCTCATCAAACCCATTCCTTTATCTACCATGTCTCTACCCATTTCAGCATTCTGTGATGCTGATTGGGCCTCTGATCCCACTGACAGAAAATCCACATCAGGATCTTGTACCTTCCTTGGTCCCAATATCATTTCCTGGTGGTCCAAGAAACAATTGCGTGTTGCCAGATCCTCAGCAGAAGCTGAGTACAGAAGCATGGCTGATACAACAGCTGAACTTCTATGGGTTCAATTTCTACTTCATGAACTGCAGGTTCCCTTTGCAGTTCCAAAGATATATTGTGACAATCAAAGCACAGTTCAGCTTGCTCACAATCCTGTTTTACACTCTCGCATTAAGCATATGGAGATTGATCTATTTTTTGTCAGAGAGAAAGTTCAACTGAAGCAATTGCAAGTGTTTCACATTCCTGCTCAACATCAACTGACTGATATTTTAACAAAACCTTTGTCTGCTTCATCCTTCATTGATTTAAGAACCAAACTTAGTGTGGTTGCATATCCAGCAAAATCATCCTAAGTTTGAGGGGGGAATGTTAGATATAATATACAAATTGTATTAGTATAAGTCAGTTGTATTTCAGTTAGTTAGTTAGTTCAGTTGAGTTGTAGCTTTCTATAAATACTCTCTGTACTCTTCATCACAGTTAATGAGAATTATCTTCTTCCTCATTCATTCTATCTGAAATTCTATTAATCCCTATACGGTCATTCATTTGCACATTGGTGCTAAAATTTACCGAGTATTATTTTTAAAAGGTATCGGCACACTATTTTCCCAAATGACAAGAGCATAAGACTCACCGTTGACAAACGCACGATAAAAGAGTAAATCATACTACGTAGATGACAAAAAAAATTAATCAAATCAGACATTAACAATACAAATTTGAGATATATAAGTAGGGGAGAGCAAACCCGACCCTACCTGATTGACCCGATCGGATATATATGATTTTTTGTTGGGGTCGGAAAACTCGACCCGAAATACCCAAACCCGATCCGATTCTTGCAACCCGAGACTTAAGCGCGTAGAGGGTAGGGTTACCAATCATGCTACCCGACCCGCCCGAAAAACCGAACTAGCGTAGTATATATACTACTTCGAATTATTATTCATGTTCAAATATCTCAATTATTGTATGCCAATTATCATATTATGCATGTTCAAATATTCCAATTACCATATTTGTACAATTATAACTTTGAATGTTATATTGTTATGACTTTGAATGATATTTTGACCAATTATTATTTTATTTATCACAATATCAAATATGTCAGTTACCATATATTATTATTTTACATACTCAAATATGTCGATTACCGTATTTATACAACTATTACTTTGAATGTTATACGAGTATAACTTTGAATGCTATTTTTACCAATTACCATTTTGTCTATCACAATTTCATCAATAATAAATTAAAATCCGAATGGACCCGAAAACCGAATCAACCCGACTGTAACCCGAAGTTCTTCAACCCGAAAAAACCCGATAAATTTTTTGATAGGGTAGGATTTGAAATTATCAATCCGATACTCGAATGGGTTTACCATTTTTGAATCCGACCCGCCCGAACCCGACCCGTGCTCTGCCCTATATATAAGCATACAATTTGGATTATTTACTAAAAAGACAATTACTACGGTATTTTGAAATAGAAAGTTGGCTACTATCGCATTTAATTTTGAAATTTAAGGAGCAAATATATTTATCAACCAAATTAGTTCTATCCTAATTGAGACCGTAATACGTAGTACTTTATATGTTTAAAAAGAGTTTTAATGATTTTGATTGTAACGACTGGAATGTGTTGAAATTAAAAAAATTCTGATTAATGTAATTGAACGAGTTGAATCTGCTTGATTGTAAAAAGTTATACTCCGTATTTAAATATATTTTATTATTAAAATAAATAAATAATTATATAAAAATATAATTTAAAAAGTCATAAGGAAGTTTTGAAGATGGAGAGTTCTCTATTAATGTTTTAAAATAGGAAAAATTGAAAATAATAATCCCAACTATTGCGGGTCCGCTAATAATAATCCCAACTATTGATTACTTTTGTATAATCCCAACTATATGGACCGTCCGCCAATAATGGTCCATGACCGCATATTACTTGCTCTAAAAAGTGAATTTTTAATAGAAATTAAGCGTAAAAATTAGAATGTGAGATTATTTATAGGGATTACCTGCTAGATCTCTTTAGAAACTATAGGGATTTATTTATAGTCGGTCACGTCGGACCATTATTGGCGGAAGGTCCCTAAAGTTGGGATTATTCTGAGATAATCGATAGTTGGGATTAGTATGAGCAGACCACCAATATTTGAGATTATTACAATCAATTTTTCCTTTAAAATTTGACATTTTTTATTAATTTTTTTAGTCAAACAACTGAATTATCATTCATATCACAAGTTCACAACTTATTCAACTTTTCAAAGTCCGGCTTTGAATACTCCCCCCGTCCCATATTTATCTCCTGAAGTACAAATGACACACAAATTAAGATAGTGAGAAAGTGTGGTGGAGAGTTGTGCAGAGAAAAGAGAAATGTGTAAGAATGGTTGTGAACTACAAATTCTTTGCTAAAAAGGGAAAGAGGAGAAAAATTTGGGACAGACCGAAAAGGAAAGTAGGAAGATAATTCCGGGATGGAGGGAGTATGTTTTTTTTTTGTCATGCCCGTTGAATATGTTATTGACAACGGCCTACCTTAATCCCTTATCCCTAACCGCAAACCACAAACCTCTGAATGCCAAAGATCACCCTGTCCTGTGAGTGAACTGTGAGGGAGCTTCTTGCGCAATTGTCAGTGAACCCACGTAGCGGCATGCTATTCACAGCGCTCCGCTGCAATATCTCCGGTAGGCTAGTTACCACTTACACATTCAATCCCGTCAAACGCCTCTCTTCCTCTCCTACGTCCATTCATTATCCCCAAATACCCAACCAGTGGTCAGGTCTGCAGAGCTGGAGACACGGGACTCTGAACCACGACCGTTTCTGGGGACCCAATGGACCGAGGGTTGAACCACTGTTGCCGGAAAGCTCTGGAGAAGAAAGCTTTGGGTCGTGCCCGGTCGACTCAGGATCTTCTCTGGCCGAAATTGGCGCCGTGGTTCTCTCTACTCCCGACCCGCTCAAGAAATCAATGCTTTCACACTTGGGTTATTGCAGGTGGCGTGAAAATGCACTGTCCATTGGAGTCTTTGAACCCCCGACTAAGCCTGCTAGACCTTCAATGCCCAAACTGGTCAGTAATCATCTTTTTTCTTCTCCATTTATGAGATTTATGACTTTATAATGATCGAAGGTGTTAGAGTTATCTTTAGGAGCGTTTGATTGATGGAAATAAGTTGTCTTTAAAAAGGGAATATGTGTTTATATTTGGTTAGCTAATAGAGGTTGTATGAATGATATGGTCTGTAAGTCTGTTATGTTAGGATAGTTAAAAGTAATATTGAGAGTTTTGAACTATGTTTCACTGAAACTTGAAACACCAATCTTTCAATAGAAAGCAATGATTGGGAGAGTTTCAATAGAGTTTCTGAAACTGAAAGACACTTTTTTCCTAGAATTTCCTTGCGAAGTGGCTTATGAAAATAAAATAAAGAGACTTCATATTCCGTATTAAATATAAATGGTATACCACTTAAGGTAATCTTAACATATCTAAGAAATTCAAGGTTATCCAATTGCCTGAACAATACCTCATTTTCCTCGGTGACAGTAATCTAATACGGAGTATGTAGTATTACCCCAATTATTTGAAAATCCATACCAAACAAGGTAAACATCACACTACCCTCTTCTTAACATTACCAACATAATCTCAGATTTGATGGTTTCTTTTGTTAGGAGATACTCCCTCCTCCCATAAAGCCTGGTCATACTTGACTTGCACGTAGAATAATAAAGTAAAAACTGTATGTTTGATATATGTGCAGAGGAGAGAAATAAATTTAGCCACATCTTTGTTGCCTTAAATGAAAATGGTAAGGTTTTTTGGGACGGTCAAAAAAGGAATTTTGGTCAAGTTTTATGGGATGGAGGAGTATGATATTATACAAATGACCAAATGTGTTCTATTATGATGATATAAATGTAATATTTAATTCTTTTTAAATCAATCAACAGTACTTCGTTTATTTCACAGATGTAATGTTATATGGAGTGAGTAACTTAAGGTAATCAGATATTCAGATTATCACAACATTCCCTAATTTTGCAATGTGACGGTAATCTAAGATTACCCCGGTAATCTAGAAAGTCAAACCAAACATGGTAAACCTCACATTATCTTCCTCTGAGTGTATTAAAACTCAAAAAGGTCATTTGGCATTACCTTCATAACACTGCCAAGGTAACCACCAATTATCAGAACCAAACGCGCCCTTAAGATTGTGTTTCTTTCTTTTTTTCCAAGTAAATGATGGCTTAAATTGATACCTAAGAGAAATGGTTGTTCTCTTTTAGTCTTTCTTGAAAACCTATGTTAAGAATTGATATTTGGTTTTTACTTCAGGTTTCACCAAAGGAAATCCCATCTCACAAACAATTGGGCTTACCTCTTAATGCCTATATGCTGCATAACCTCGCTCATGTGGAGCTAAATGCTATTGATTTGGCATGGGACACTGTTGTTCGTTTTTCACCCTATCATGAGCTTCTAGGTGATGGATTCTTTGCTGATTTTGCTCATGTGGCCGATGATGAGAGCCGCCATTTTGCTTGGTGTTCACAGAGATTGGCTGAGCTAGGGTTCAGGTGAACATACTACGGAGTATAAATTTCAATGTGTAAAGGTAGTGTAGTTCTGTATTCTTGATTTGTAGTTTCCTTTTTTCCTGTCACTGTCAGCTATGGTGATATGCCCGCTCACAATCTCCTATGGAGGGAGTGTGATAAGACATCTGGTGATGTTGCTGCACGCCTGGCAGCTATTCCGCTAGTCCAGGTGCATATAAGAACACACTGACACTGAATTGGTTGTTTAAGGATAAATAAAATTCCCTAAATATGTGTAAAAACGTTTTGGAATTTCAAAATAGAGGAATACTATGATTTTAGTCCCTATATAGGAATAATTACTGTCATGCTTGGAAAATGTTGTCAATTATGGCAGTATATTGTCATATTTAAAGTCTGATCATTTTCATTTTCATTTTCCCCGGTGCCGCGAAGGCTCCCACCTACGGTGGGGTAAGGGGGGTCGGATGTACGCAGTCTTACCCCTATACTAAAGCACATAGAGACTGTTTCCGGATGACCCATAGTGAAAATCGCGTCCAAAATTGCATGGACTGACGGCTGCTTCATTACAAATAAGCGCAGACAGTTTAGTGAGCCATTTTGCTTTATTCCATCATAATCTCAAGCCAAAAAATAATGAAGCTGTGGCTCCATTGCAAATGATGGAAATCATATTTAAATTCTGATAATGCCAAAATATGGCAGTAGAATTTCAAGTTACTCCTGTTGAGGGATAAACATAATGCTCCTATTTTGTTTTTTTTACATTGTTTTTGCTCCTTTTTTGAGAATTTTACAATATCATTATGTGACATTGTGACCAATTTTCATTTCGCAATTAATAATTTAGACTACATACTTATAATCTTGACACATTTATAAATTATAAGTGATCTAGTTTAGCTAAATAAACCTTTTTAAAGCGTGTTTGGGTCAACCTATAATGTAGATATAAGCTGTTTTTAAAAAGTAACTTGTGTGTTTGGAGCAGATTAGCTGAATTCTATAACCAGCTTATTTTTCGGGGGGACGTGTTTTTTATTCTGGTCCTATTTGTAAACCTGATTCATCAATTTATCAACTAGTTATATTTATTAAAGTTTACAGAAAAACTAGTACCCCGACTGGCGTTTTCTGATTTCATGCTAACAGATTTTAGCTTTTAAAGGAAAGTGAAGTCATGGCGAGATCAATAAGATAGAAATATCTTTCAGCCTCCAAATATTATGGCCATCACCATAGAGCAATGAAATCATTCTGTCTCCCCCGCCCTACCATAGCTATCGTTTCATCTTCTTAATTTCATAGGAGGCTAGAGGTCTAGATGCTGGTCCTCGGCTGGTGCAAAAATTGATTGGCTTTGGAGACCATAGGACTGCCGACATTGTGGATAGAATAGCGACTGAAGAAGTAGCACATGTGGCAGTTGGTGTATTCTGGTTTCTTGCTGTTTGTCAGAAAATGAATCGCCCACCTTCCTCTGCTTTCAAAGGTCCATTCTAGTCTGGACTTAGAGTTAATACCCAAATTTGTCCTTTGCCTGTACACGATTACTCAATTCGGTCCTTGATTATTAAATTTGGACCCAATCGAGTGTTTATTCATTTTTTTTAACAAATGTCTACATTCACAATATTTCTGAGAGGAAAAGTAAGATTTTTCCCCAATGAATTCAATCTTCATTGCAGACTTGTTGGAGGAGTATGATGTGGAGTTGAAAGGACCATTTAACTATTTGGCTAGAGATGAAGCAGGGATCCCAAGGGAATGGTAAGCGAAAAAATAATAATCAATGATATAATGGACATAGCTGCCCGAACAAACTTAAAGAACCTTGTGTCAAATGTTGTCCAGGTACGATCCTTTGTCAAAAAAGAAACAAGAAGATCAAACTCAGCTTTCTGAGGTACCTTGTCCATATACTTTGGTGTTGAAATTCTGATAGCAGCTTTAGTAATTTTACATGAAAACAGTATAAAGAAGTCGGAAATGCCATAGGTGTATGACAGACTGGCTTGCATAATATCAATGGAAAAGGAGAACTCTCACATTCAAAGTTGATTCAAACTTGTTGCTCTGGTGGATCAAAGCGTGTGGATTTCCAGGAATTAAAGTAGATTCAAAGTTAATTCTTTACTCCTACATTTAGGGCTTCTATATCCTTGTACAGTTTGAACTCCATTGTGGTTGGTGTGCTGATATCAGACTTTAATAGGCTAGAGTGCTAGACAGCCCCTTTTCCCTGCAAAACACACACACACACACACACACAAATAATGAATGTATAATTAATTATTAGTTATTAACATATTATTATATAGTAATAGTAATTAAATTTGCTAGTCATTGTATATACGTTTCTAATCACATTGTCCTCTGTACTGTAATAGTTATAAGTTATAACACTTAGATTTTTTACACTATTAGATAATCTACTTTGACCATATTTTATTTATTAGTTTTAAAAAATACTATGTACTTTACAATTTCGATCAACAATTACACGTGTTTACAAGTTAGAATTATATACGGAGTATAAAATAATGGTAAGGGTAAAAATTGGATTCAATTGTAAAGTGGGATGGGTTTATGCATTCAATAGTTCTTATGTGTCTCAGACTCTCAGTGTTTCCATTCCCTTCTCTTTGAGACCCCACAAATGGACAAATAAATTTTTGTAGGAAGACATAAAATTTGCTACTTCAAAAAGAATATATATTAATCCAACGATTCACAACTTGATTTTATTTATTAATTTCATAGTAATAGAGATACAAGTTTGGTCGAAACATCAATTGTGATTTATATTTTCATGCACGCGAGTTACATTCTCATATGCATGAGTTACATCTAGATATACATGACACATGAAGTTATGTTTGACAATACATTGAGTTACATTTCCACATACTTGACTTGTATTATTTATATTTTGACTTGTCTGAAGTTATGTTTCTATTAACGTCATTTACATTTCAATTTGACTCAAGTTACATTTCAATTAACACGATTAATTACATGTCGACTTGTCTCAAAAAGTTACATTTTACATACACGCAATTTAGATTTTGACTTGTCTGAAGTTACATTTTACATACATGTGATTTACATTTCATACATGAAAAGTGAGAGAATAACTACTTCATAGAGTTACGCGAGTTACATTCTAGTGCATGAGTTACATTTTGTAGCAATGCTAGTTACATTTTAAAGCACAAAATTTATCACGAAAAATATTGAGACAAAAACATATGTACTATTCACACATTTTTTTTAAGTGTGGGAGTATAATGCTCATCATGGGTCACACAGTCACACCCACGGTTAGACATGGACCGAGGCCGGTCCGGGCCGGTTACCTTATATATTTTTTCTAATTACTTCCTACCCACACCCCCACACCCCAAACCCGTCCAAAACACCCAGTCCAACCCATTTACCCTCCCAAAAATTTTGAAAAAAATGACCCGTATTGGGCCCGGCCTGGCCGGTTCATTTTTTGGGGACCCGGAGCCCGCCTCGAAAATGGGCGGTTCGGTTATATAGCACCCGGCCCGGACCCGGTCAGGCGGGTTGGGCCGGTTCGTTACTGTAGTGGACCGGGCCGGTTCCGGTCCGATTTACCCGACCCGAGTCCACCCCTACCCACGGTACAACAACTGTCCTTTACCAAGCCATGTCTAATGGCGTCTTGTCACAATTTGACTGATCAGCAACATCAATAAGCACAAGGACCCAGATTCAGAACAAAAGGAGCTGCAAACAAGAAACAAGGAACATATAAATTAAGGAGTCCTATATAGGACTAAACATTACTCCCTCCGTTCCTAAATAAACTTTCAACTTTCATTTTTCGTCCGTTCCAATTAAAACTTCCACTTTCTCTTTTTGATAAAGAATTTGTGGTTCACAACATTTCTTACACATTTCTCTCTCCTCTGCACAACTCTCCACCACACAATATCCACTATCTTAAACTTTGTGCCAAACTCATTTGGAAGTTAAAATGGGAACGGAGGTAGTATTTTACATCCCAAATATTACTGATTTGCCTCTAGTTCCCATGCATAATCAAGGTTAGTATGTTGATAACGGTAAACAGACGGCAACATGCGGCAGCGGCGACGGACGGTGGGGGCACACTAGGGATCGAACGAACTAGGGATGGACCCAGGCCGGTCTGGTTCCGGTTCCGGGCCGGGCGGGCTTTTTTTCAAATTGTTGGGCCCGGAATCGGCCCAGGTTGATACCGGGTCCGGTTCTAACCGGGCCGGGCCGAGCCCGGGTCAAGTTTTTTTTTTTTGCTTTCTAATTAACCCCCGACCCCCCCCCCCTTCACCCCACCCCCCAAACCCCCCAAAACACCCAGCCCTAACAAAAAAAACAAAAAAATTTGAAAAAAGCTAAAAAAAAAAGCCCGGGCCAGGCCCGAACCGCCTGGGACGGTTCATCAAATACAGGGCCTGAGCCCGGCTCGCCAAACCCTCCCCAACCGGGTAAAAGACCGGGCCCGGTTAGCACCAATCGGGCCGGTCTGGGCCCGCACAGTGGCGGTCAAGGCCGGTTCCGGGCCGGGCCGAACCGATTGGGTCCACCCCTAGAACGAACTGAGAAAATATATTACTGTACCTTACCTTAGCGAATTATTAATAATATGGTACCGTACCGGTTCCTAAGTGAGAACCGCCCTAGAACCGTCTCGAAACCGTATTGAACCGAACCGTCTCGAACCATCCCACATCGTTCCGAAAATTTGGTTATACAAAATAAAACTACTCATATTATACTATTCATTATATTAGCTAATATTCTAAACTGTGGTTTCTCAAAATTTTGGGGGGACTTAGGGATGACATGTCATCCCTTTTTTATATAACCGGATGTATTATCCTCTTAAAAAATGCGGTCCAAGGCGGTACTCAGGCCTCCGATTCAAATAAAGCATGTTAAATGAAATTCCAATTGTATTAAGTGTTTATCTTTATATTATATATATAAAGTAGTAAAGTTGTTACAAATTATATATATATATATATATATATATATATATATATATATATATATATATATATATATATATATATATATATGTGTGTGTGTGTGTATGTATATTCATTCTCCTATCCAACACTTTTCTGTTCGAACGCCGTCCGAACACCGCCATTTTAGGCGGTTTCCGGCGGAATATTTTGATGAATTTTTTTGAACATGTTACTCATCAAGTCTAGTTTATCCATACAAAATTTCAGCTCAAAATTCGATCAGGAAGACAGTAAAATAATTGGTTGAAGTTAACTGCGCCAAATTATACATAGAAAAACGCAGTTAACTTCAACGAATTATTTGTCTGCCTTCCCCATCACATTTGAAGCTGAAATTTGGTATGGATAAACTAGACTTGATGAGAAAAATGCTCAAAAAATTTCATCAAAAAATTCTACCGGCGTTCGGACCGGGAGGTGCTGGACCTAAGAATTTTCCATATATATAATATATATAACAACATTGATAAATTTAACAATATATATATATATATATATATATATATATATATATATATATATATATATATATATATATATATGTATGTATGTATGTAACAACATTGATAAATTTAACCCTGGTTTGGCAACAGCGGTGACCGACTGACCGGGCTAATAATAACATTGATACATTTAGAATGACTAATATAGGCTTCCATTCACTCCAAATTTAAAAATCTACCAAACTATGTCAATCTCAGCCGTGAAGGCGCACGAGTGGAAACGTTAGAGGAGGAGCCTCGATTCAATATGACAATCATATAGTAAAGCAAAACACCTAAAAATCGAACAAAGCAAAGGAATGCTGCTGCGAGTAATATGTTGAAGGGAACAGAAGTCCCGCATTTTTGTTCATTTCGCAGGTAAATAAATCCAAGAACCAATAAAATTCCTCCTCCGGCAGTCGCGACACTGCAGATACAACGTATGGGAGTCAAACAATTAATCACCACATAATTTGGTAAATAGGATTAAAAAAGTTTTGAATTTTCAAAATAGAATTATCATGTTTTTTATTCCCTTAACATGAGTAAATTTCAGAAAAATTTGGCATTACTAGATGTATTAATCATATGGAGTATTAATCACTTCATATACCCCACTAGTTGAATCTCATCTTTTCTTTTTTATTTGTTTCATTAAATTTGTCGCAAACAATGTTCAGCGATATTTGGGTGGTCACACACACACACACACAAATGTTCAGGTCCGGAATTCCGGACGAGAACCGTCGTCCGGTCGACGGCTTTTAGGGTCCTTTCCGGTGGTGTTTTTTGATAAAATTTTATGGTATGTTCTTCATCAAGTCTAGTTTATCCACAAAAAATTTCAGCTAAAAACTCAATCCGGAAGGTCATCAAATGATTTTTGGAAGTTAACTGAATTTTATATGTATTTTTTTAGCGCAATTAACTTCAAAAAATCATTTGACGACCTTTACGATTGAATTTTTAGCTGAATTGTTTTATGGATAAACTAGACTTGATGAGAAAAATGCTCAAAAAATTTCATCAAAAAATTCTACCGGCGTTCGGACCGGGAGGTGCTGGACCTAAGAATTTTCCATATATATAATATATATAACAACATTGATAAATTTAACAATATATATATATATATATATATATATATATATATATATATGTATATGTATGTATGTAACAACATTGATAAATTTAACCCTGGTTTGGCAACAGCGGTGACCGACTGACCGGGCTAATGATAACATTGATACATTTAGAATGACTAATATAGGCTTCCATTCACTCCAAATTTAAAAATCTACCAAACTATGTCAATCTCAGCCGTGAAGGCGCACGAGTGGAAACGTTAGAGGAGGAGCCTCGATTCAATATGACAATCATATAGTAAAGCAAAACACCTAAAAATCGAACAAAGCAAAGGAATGCTGCTGCGAGTAATATGTTGAAGGGAACAGAAGTCCCGCATTTTTGTTCATTTCGCAGGTAAATAAATCCAAGAACCAATAAAATTCCTCCTCCGGCAGTCGCGACACTGCAGATACAACGTATGGGAGTCAAACAATTAATCACCACATAATTTGGTAAATAGGATTAAAAAAGTTTTGAATTTTCAAAATAGAATTATCATGTTTTTTATTCCCTTAACATGAGTAAATTTCAGAAAAATTTGGCATTACTAGATGTATTAATCATATGGAGTATTAATCACTTCATATACCCCACTAGTTGAATCTCATCTTTTCTTTTTTATTTGTTTCATTAAATTTGTCGCAAACAATGTTCAGCGATATTTGGGTGGTCACACACACACACACACACAAATGTTCAGGTCCGGAATTCCGGACGAGAACCGTCGTCCGGTCGACGGCTTTTAGGGTCCTTTCCGGTGGTGTTTTTTGATAAAATTTTATGGTATGTTCTTCATCAAGTCTAGTTTATCCACAAAAAATTTCAGCTAAAAACTCAATCCGGAAGGTCATCAAATGATTTTTGGAAGTTAACTGAATTTTATATGTATTTTTTTAGCGCAATTAACTTCAAAAAATCATTTGACGACCTTTCCGATTGAATTTTTAGCTGAATTGTTTTATGGATAAACTAGACTTGATGAGAAAAATGCTCAAAAAATTTCATCAAAAAATTCTACCGGCGTTCGGACCGGGAGGTGCTGGACCTAAGAATTTTCCATATATATAATATATATAACAACATTGATAAATTTAACAATATATATATATATATATATATATATATATATATATATATATGTATGTATGTATGTAACAACATTGATAAATTTAACCCTGGTTTGGCAACAGCGGTGACCGACTGACCGGGCTAATAATAACATTGATACATTTAGAATGACTAATATAGGCGTCCATTCACTCCAAATTTAAAAATCTACCAAACTATGTCAATCTCAGCCGTGAAGGCGCACGAGTGGAAACGTTAGAGGAGGAGCCTCGATTCAATATGACAATCATATAGTAAAGCAAAACACCTAAAAACCGAACAAAGCAAAGGAATGCTGCTGCGAGTAATATGTTGAAGGGAACAGAAGTCCCGCATTTTTGTTCATTTCGCAGGTAAATAAATCCAAGAACCAATAAAATTCCTCCTCCGGCAGTCGCGACACTGCAGATACAACGTATGGGAGTCAAACAATTAATCACCACATAATTTGGTAAATGGGATTAAAAAAGTTTTGAATTTTCAAAATAGAATTATCATGTTTTTTATTCCCTTGACATGAGTAAATTTCAGAAAAATTTGGCATTACTAGATGTATTAATCATATGGAGTATTAATCACTTCATATACCCCACTAGTTGAATCTCATCTTTTCTTTTTTATTTGTTTCATTAAATTTGTCGCAAACAATGTTCAGCGATATTTGGGTGGTCACACACACACACACACAAATGTTCAGGTCCGGAATTCCGGACGAGAACCGTCGTCCGGTCGACGGATTTTAGGGTCCTTTCCGGTGGTGTTTTTTGATAAAATTTTATGGTATGTTCTTCATCAAGTCTAGTTTATCCACAAAAACTTTCAGCTAAAAACTCAATCCGGAAGGTCATCGAATGATTTTTGGAAGTTAACTGAATTTTATATGTATTTTTTTAGCGCAATTAACTTCAAAAAATCATTTGACGACCTTTCCGATTGAATTTTTAGCTGAATTGTTTTATGGATAAACTAGACTTGATGAAGAACATGCCATAAAAATTTATCAAAAAAAAACCCACCAGGAAGGGCCCCAAAAGCCATCGGTCGGACGGCGGTTCCGATCAGGAAGGCCTGACCGGAACACTACTATATATAAAACGGAGATATTAAAAAGAATTTTTTATCAAAAAATTATAAATGTAATACAGAACATATGAAAGATCATAAAAATTTATTCAATTCAATATATTTTTGTCAAAATCGGAGAGCATGTGAAAATAGAATAACATTTTATAAAAACTAATTGTTCAAAACATTTTAAAAAAAATGTTATTTGCATTTCAATTTATATTGGATCCATTTTGAGTCTATTAAACAAAATGACTAGAGTTGTAGCATAATAACTTTCAAAAAAAGTGGCAGCTTAATGGAGTTTGTTCCTAATTTTAAGGGACTAATTATACTGTTCAAATAGAACTTTGGTTAAAAAAAGAATGGGGCAAATTGGTCTAGTTGTGGTTACTTAAAAGTAATACTAAGAGCATCAATGGTATCAAGTCTAGTATAAATAAAATATACCACTTGTCAAATAAATAGAAGGCTTTCAAATCCACATAATACAATGTACGCTCACTAAACATTAAAATACGAAAGAAGGCTCCAATGCAAAAAGTGTAAGGCTTGAAAGCACGTAGGTAGAGTAAATTATATTCATGGAAATCTGTTGTACGTGTTCCAATTTTTACTAACTTTTCGGACGTGTAAAGTGATAATCCTGGCGGTTTCCCTTTTAATTTGTCCAGTCATCAAGTGAGCAAGGCTTTCTACACCCGAACATTTAAATCGACAGTGTCTAACATTTTTTTGCCAAATCATCAAAATTGAACGGAGGACTACATGCGTTGGAGAAGAAATTAAATGAACAATGTTCAAATTGATGATATGGCACACTTTATTTGGACTAGACTTGAATGCATTGGAGATGCTCTAAGGGTGCGCGTAGCAACCCCCTATAAAAATATCACAACTTTATTGAACTTAACCTTTTAATGATTTCCGTTTTCGAGTAATTTGTCAAACCCTTTTATCAAACCTCTAACTTTTCATTTGAGGTTTTACCTTAAATATTACTCCCTCCGTCCTTTAAAACTTTGTCATCTTTCTCTTTTGGGACGTCCCAAAAAACTTTGTCACTTTCCCTTTTGATCAATTATTTTGTGGTTTCTGTTATTTCTCTCTCCTCTGCACAAACCTCAAAGGTTCAAACACACAATTTTTACTTTATTATTTTCCATGTCAGTTAACTTTGGCAAGTTTTAAGGGACAGATGTAGTACTAAATTAAAGTCAATTTCCAAAAATGTGACTACTTTTAAATATTGACAAAAATATGACTAACAAGATCACATATTTGGAAAACCATGATGTATGGATCAATGGAAAACCATGAAGTAACTGTAATTTTTTTTGTTAGTGTGATTTTTTCGTGTCACTATGTTTTGTCACTACCGGAATTCAATGTCACTTACAAATGTCACTATACAGTTTTAATGTCACTTACGGACGTACGGATGTCACTGTCGCCGGAAAACATGTCACTATGACCGTTTCCGATCAGCGAAATTGTCACCGCCAACACCACGGCCGATCAGTCGGACACCACCCCTGACTCCCACGCTCGCACTCAGCCCCGCACACACACCCGACAACCACCACCATAGACAGCCGCCACCCTATTCGTGACCACATCGACCCCTCCCCAACCCCTCCCTCCCCAGTCCACCAGCCCCCTCCCTAACCACACCACGCCTCAAACCTGCAAGCACCATATCACATCACCACGCTACCACCGTCTGCCGCCGCTTTTCATCCTCTAACTCACCTCCAGCGCAACCCTAACCATCAACATCATATCTGGAACTCTAATCTATCAGATCTCCGTCGCAATTGAAGCAATTGGAGATGCAAGGGCCAAATCGACGTAAAAAGGAGGAGGAGAAGAAGAAGAGTTAGGGCAGTAATAGCTGCCGTCGCAGATGGAGAGGTCGTCAGAGAAGAAGAAGAACGACGCGATGGATGGTCGTGAGAAGAGAGAAGGCGCAGATCCATGGAGAGAAAAGTCGACGCTAGTCATCTCCTTCGCTCCATCGCCGATTGGTGAAAATCGTCATCGAGAGGGAATCATGGGTGAGAGGGAGACACAAGCTAAGGGCCTGGGTCAGGTCATATTTTTGGAAAGTGTAAAAAGAGTAATACTCCGTATTTTAGTCTATTAAAAGTGTATATATAATACTTGTGCCATTATTTCATTTCATTTTGCACATTCACTTTCGTAATAATTAAAACAAAAAACGATAAAGTAGATTTTTCCAAAAGAGTTGGTTGAATTTGTTGAAGATTATTATTTTAGTTTTTTAGCATAATTTTTTTATATGTTATTAATAAAATATATTTTAATTTTTTTTAATTGAGCAGATTTAGTTATTTAAACCGTTTTAGTCTAATTCTTTGAGTTTCAACCAATTTAGTCTAATTCTTGTAAGTATGTACTTTTGTTCTAATTTTGTTGCAACAGCTTCGCTTTTACTTTTGCCAACTCGCAAAACAGTTTTTATATATACTCGGTATGAAAGTGTGT
The DNA here is from genome assembly GCA_945859875.1 of Cuscuta europaea. NCBI lineage: Eukaryota > Viridiplantae > Streptophyta > Magnoliopsida > Solanales > Convolvulaceae > Cuscuta > Cuscuta europaea. The sequence continues at coordinate 8,801,782 of CAMAPE010000070.1, forward strand.
GTTGGTAAATATTAACCTTTATAAAATTTTATATTTACAACAAATTCACTGCGATAAATGTAATACTTTATGTGTTCCTTTTTAATTGCAACAGTCAACATTTCATGTTTGACAACACACAAGTTTGACCATTAATATCTTTCATTTCCTATTAGTAAAAAAATTAAAAAATTCATATTTTGAAAATTTAGAATGAGAAGAATTTAACAATATTTTTCAAAAATTTAATTTATAATACATTAATTAATAAAATGTAATCAAAGTAGAATATGTGAATAGTGCAAAAAGTCCAATGTATATTGCAATTAAAAGAGAAATTATTTTACATTACACGGTTTATATTTAAAAAGATTTATACTGCGTAAGGTAATTAACTGTGTCTAGCTAGTACTAATACACTCTCGAATTCATTCGATCATTCACAATTTGTTAGCCCAAAAATGTTGAGTTCATAAACCACACATTTCAGAGAAATTTTCTCTTTTCTGCACAAACCTCAACCACACAGTTTTTACTTTATTAATTCCCGTGCCGGTCAAACTTGGCAAAGGTTTAAAGGACGGAAGGAGTATATTTTTTGTCCAATTGAATGATTAATGAAGCATATGTTTATAGTTGAACATTGTTTATATATACTTTTTGTTTGTCTTATACTTGACTATATAAATGTGCAACATTTCTATTTCCACGTTTGTTGATGCACACCTTTGACATTTATTATATTTATTTTTCAATTAGTAAAAAATTGAAAATCAGATTATGGAAATTTGTAATGAGACGATCGAATTCAACAATATTTTTTTAAAATATGATTCTCAAACATTAATAAATAAAATATAGTCAAAGTGAAATATATGAATAGTGTAAAATCTTTCACATTTCAACTAAAAGAAACAAAAATAGTATGTAATAAAGTTAAAATATTATATTCGTCATACTTGACGAAATAGAATTGTGTCATATATTTTATAATACATAATAAAGTAACACATAATAAAGTGAACAAAAAGTTTAATTTCGCAAATGCTCTACCAAAATAATTTTACTTTAAGGAAAGTGTAATAATTGCAATTACCTTTTTTGAGGTAAATCAGCTGATACTAAAATATCATAATCCAAACAGGTAACATCAAGACCAAAATCTAGACACAAGCCAGTAAAATCAGAAAACAAAACTCGACCATACACTCTTGGATTAGACTCAGCTATGATTCATTCACCTACTCAGGAGTAATATGACTCGTTATTCCTCATATGAGCAATTGGAAGTCAATCATGATCGATCTAAAACCCAAAATCCATAAAAGAAAAAAAGACAACCAAAACACAACACTTAAAGAAATAAACTTTCGGAGAAAACCCAGAAACCTAGAATCCCATGCCTGCCACTTCCACATTTTTTACTCGTCCACAATCATAGCCCCTTCAACCAAATATTCTCGATCTTGGTTCTCTCACACTCGCCTCCTCTTGAATTAATTTCACATTAATTTTGATCCTACAAGTTTTATGTCAATTTCACATTTAGTTCACGTCATTCATTTTGTCCAATTTTGGTACTTAACTATTGTTTTCTTGACCATTTTACATGAATCTCTAGCGATTTTAATCATAGAAAAGGACTCCCTTGCACAAGAATCACAACCGAGTCCCACTCCTGACTTTTGTCAACCATGCATCGTCCATGCCTGTGCACAATCTTTAAGTAACCATTTATTTCTCTCCATCACTCTACCTTTGTCACCCCTTGCTCGAAGCCATGAATCATATGGCTTGACTAATTCACCACCTGCCTTGTTATTCACCCGAGGACAAAACCAATCAACATGACGAATAAGATCACAGATACAACTGAAACACAAGAGTTTATCATATTTTAAATCCACCCAAAACCACTCCCTCTCATTTTCCCTAACTTCACTCTTCCGCTTAAAAGTTCCCTATGTCCAGACACATTAGTAACCTCATACATGGTCTCCATGAATCACCAAATTGACTTTCTTCAACTTTAACTAATTTTCCTAATGAAGTCCCAATACGTTTTGGAACTTTCATAGTAAACAAACCCATAGGTAAATTATGAATTTGAATCCAAAAATGCGCCTCAGTTAATGGGACTTTCAAATGCAGCTTACCCACTTGTAAACCATGCAAGACTAGAAAGTTTTGTCACCAATTTTCTTAATTGAAACACCTTTTGGTGGTCGTTCTAATCGATGCCATAACATCTATAAAGAAAGGGATTTTTACATGTTTATTGGTGACAAGCGTTCCAACCACCGAGAAGGTCGACACTTTATCTTCTACATCCGTTGGCCCCTCGTCTATATCCACTTTGAGGCCTTCGTTCTCTTTACTCTAAGACCATTCCCTAAATAGGATTACAGTCATGCTTGGAAAATACTGCCAATTATAACAATATATTGTCGTATTTCAAGTCTAATAACGCTAAAATATCACAGTGGAATTTTAAGTTATATATTCATATTGAGGTATAAAACAAAATGCCCTTACCGTATAAGAAAATAACTATTCTCCGATTCTTAATAATTCTTACAAGTAATGTAATGATATTTTTAGGGTTCACTAACTCAGTTCATGAACACTGTATTTATAGTAGTTTCAGAACCGACTTATATCTCCTTGTCCTAATTAATGGGAGTTTGAAACTTGCTACCAAAGTATACTTGAATAGTTAAACTGCATACTTTAAAACATTACGAAGTACTATGTAAAAAAACATATACGAAGTATATTTGAATAGTTAAAATATTACAAATTAATTAAACTAAGCACGGAGTATTCTTTTCCTTTTAAATTATACTTCAATGTTTAAATACTAAATTATATTTTATAACTATATATTCTATACATTAAACCTAACATTTTAAATATCGTTTAAATATATTTAAATGGGAATTCTAAATTATTTTTAAATATTGTTGGGTATGTTTCGAAAAAAAAAACGAAGAAATATTAATTAAATAAAATTAATTAATAAACAAAATAGCTAAAAGAAAACAGAAAATAAGATGGAGCAGATTTTAGCCAGAGCTCGTGCTACGCACGATGTCCTTAAAACGTATTTGTCGCCTCCCACGGTGCTAGGAGTGTTGCAACGCCCGTTTCCCAGGATACGGTGGCTAACGAACGATCGTTTGAGCACACAAACGAAAGTTCCGGCGAACTGGAACACAGTAAGAACACTAAGGAAATTTGGGAGTAGCTGGAAGTGTTTTTAGCTCAAGAAAACGTGAGGAAAGTATTGTGCGTTGTCTAACCGTGTGTTTGTTGTAAAGCACCTGCCAGCTATTTATAGGAGGATTTGTTGTGTGTTAAATGGGGTGTTAATGGACCTGAACGTTGGACATCAATGACCAGTCCGTTGGGCATTGAATCGTCCATAAACTGTCCATTTAACGCAGCATTAAAAGAGAAGAACGTTGGGCATTAATTGTTGTAACGGAAGAATTGCGCGACAGAAGACCCTAACAGAACACCCCTTCGAGGGGTTCTGTCCGAAGCCAACAGAACACCCCTTCGAGGGGTTCTGTCCGAAGCCAACAGAACACCTTTCGAAGTGTTCTGTCCATAGCCAACAGAACACCCCTTCGAGGGGTTCTGTCCGTAGCCAACAGAACACCCCTTTGAGGGGTTCTGGTCGAGGCCTTCTGTCCGGAGCACTTCTAGGAAAACAAATAAACGTTTCGGGAAGAAAACAAAAATTAACCGTATCTCTTGAAAGATAGATTTTTGGACGGCATTCGTGTTCGCAGGTCGCCCGCGCACACGAGTCGCGGTTTTTCTTCTCCGTTTCGAGATTTGATCGGCACCCCCTGCGCGTAAGAGAGAGCCTTTCCCTTTAGGAATCTTAACTCCTTAAAAGAGGTTTCCCTTTATAAGGGGGTGAAAATCCCTTGAGTTTTTCGGTGTGGGATAAAACACACTAGAAACTCACCATTTTCCCAGTTTTTCCATTTCAACGAGCGAACTTCGAGAATCAATTTCTCATTCACCCGTTATCCGTTTTGAGCGTACCATATATCGAATTGTAGCCCTTAACAAGGACAATCCGAAACCACTTTAACCCGACCCAAATCGGAAGTGGACCTCACTCAAATAATTGCCCCAAAATGACCATTTAATGCAATTTTTAACACATTTTTCCAACAATCCCCCACATGAATGAAAATTGATTTTCGAGACTTAAAAAGACACGAAGATAGGAGGACACGTTGTGTTCACTGGATGATCCTTGAATACGGAGAGGTAGGTTTTATCCTTTGAACCTTCCGTTGTAAAGACACGTTTATTTACTGGCTGTCTAGTAGACTCGATGTCCTTGAACTATACTGCCGTCGTGTAAACATTGACTTAACTTTACACAAGAACCTTCCAACTTTGTTCCGTTCTCATGGGTGTGCCCGTTTTGGCCATGGGTCACCGTCCTGGTTCTGCAAGAGTTTCTAAAGAACTGAGCCTTTACAGTTCCCCTTTGAAGCGGCCCTCTTCTCTCTCACATAGGTGATTCTTTCACGAGTATCCCGCATACTCTTCCAATGTTATCGAGTAGATCAACATTTTAGAATCATTAAAGTAAACGTTTTTGCTAACCTCGTGCGGGAGTCACTGCTTAGGGGCTTGTTTCAATCTGTACAATGATTTAATTAATTTACACACTTTCCTTTCTTGGCCTGGAACACGAAAGCCCTCGGGCTGTTCCATATAGATTTCTTCATCTATATCGCCATTTAGAAAAGCAGTGTTTACGTCCATTTGATGAACTTCCAATTTCCGCAATGCGGCAATTGCTAGTATCATCCTAATGGAATTTATTCTCGTCACAGGAGAATACGTGACAAAGTAATCATGGCCCTCACGTTGCTTGTATCCTTTGATTACAAGTCTGGCCTTGTACTTATCGATGGAACCGTCCGGTTTCATTTTCCGTTTAAAAATCCACTTGGATCCCAAATGTTTATTTCCCGGAGGAAGATCAACCAATTCCCATGTGTGATTTTTAAGGATAGAATCCACCTCACCTTTGATGGCTTCTTTCCACATAGGACCTTCAGTAGACGTCACGGCTTCCGTATAAGTCCGCGGTTCATTTTCTACCAAACATGTTAGAAAATCCGGTTCATTTTCTACCATACATGTTAGAATATCCGAGTCAAATTGTACCAGGTAGGTGAGAAAATCCGGTCCGAAGGATTTTTCAACTCTAGCACGTTTGCTTCGTCAGGGTTCGGGTTCTTCTCCGGATTCCTCGCTTGTATTTTCCATAGCTACGTCAAATGTTCGTTTTGACGTGCTTGGTCCTTCGTTGGACTTGCATGGAAATACGTCTTCAAAGAATGAAGCATTCCTTGATTCAATTATTGTGTTTTTATGTACATCCGGATTATTCGAATCGTACACTAAAAACCGATACGCACTACTATTTTGTGCATATCCAATAAAAATACAATCCACCGTTTTTGGACCTATTTTTATTTTCTTAGGTGTTGGTACAAGCACCTTAGCAAGACACCCCCACACTTTTAAATATTGATAGGAAGACCGTCTGCCTTTCCACAACTCGTACGGAGTTTTATAATATTTTTTCCGGGGAACCTTATTTAAAAGGTAATTGCTTGTCAAGATTGCTTCGCCCCACATATTTTGTGGCAGGCCCGAACTTACTATCATCGCATTCATCATATCTTTCAATGTGCGATTCTTTCGTTCAGCAACACCGTTTGATTGAGGTGAATAGGGTGCGATACGTTCGTGTACTATACCCACACTAGCGCAAAAGTCACCAATTGGTGCTTCATACTCACCACCTCGATCACTTCTAACCGTCTCAATCCGTCGATTAAGTTGGTTTTCCACTGCATTCTTATAAAGAATGAATTTATCGATTGCTTCGTGTTTATTTTTTAATAAATAAACGTAGCTATAGCGAGTGCTATCATCGATAAAAGTAATAAAATATTTATTATCGTCACGTGTTTGTATTGATTTAAAATCACAAACGTCACTATGAATTAATTCAAGTGGTTCCGTTTTTCTTTCAACAAATTTGAAAGATGTTTTCGTTAGTTTTGCCTCTACACAAACTTCACATTTGTGCTTCACATCAATTGTGAATTTAGGAATGTGTTCCATGTTAATTAATCTACGTATAGAATTAAAATTAACATGTCCTAGTCTACCATGCCACACATTAGAAGACTCAAGCAAGTAAGCAGAAGGTATTTTATTATTATTGTTAATAATAGTCATTACATTGAGCTTAAACAGCCCATCAACTGCATATCCCTTGCCCACATACATTCCCGATTTAGATAAAACTAGTTTGTCCGACTCAAAGACCATGCGGAAGCCATGCTTGTTCAACAATGAACCGGAAATCAGGTTTTTGCGTATTTCCGGAACAAACAGCACTTGGTTGAGAGTCAACTCTTTGCCCGAAGTCGTCTTCAGGACCACCTTGCCCACGCCTTCAACCACGGAATGAGCCGAGTTACCCATCCACACTTTCTCACCATTTGATGGCTCAAAAGTTGTGAATAACTCCCGGTTTGAGCAAATATGCCGGGTTGCACCGGTGTCCACAAACCACTCCTTGGAATTGGATCCAACGAGGTTGACTTCTGTAACCACAGCCGCTAGGATGATGTCTTCATCCTTTTGCCCACCTTGCACCAAGTTGACTTGAGAGTCTTTCTTCTTCCGTGGTGCCTTGCAATCCAAGGACTTGTGTCCATTCTTGTTGCAATTGAAGCATTTTCCATTAAACTTTGTTTTGGAAATGCCTCCCTTGGGACCGAGCTTGCTCTTCCCATTGTTTTTATTTTTGGAGCCTTTTGCATGCTCCACCACGTTGGCCTTGGCGCCGTTACCGATTGGGAGTTTCCCATCGTTCTTCCGGTTATCCTCTTCAATCCGCAGACGGAGGATCAATTGCTCCAAGTTCATTTCCTTTCGCTTATGCTTAAGGTAGTTCTTGAAATCCTTCCAAGCCGGCGGCAATAAATGAATAATTGACGCCACTTGGAATGACTCACTAACCGTCATTCCTTCATCTCAAATTTCGTTGAAGATCATTTGCATTTCCTCAACTTGACTCAAGACCGTCTTCGAATCCACCATTTTAAAATCAAGGAATCGACCAACAACAAATTTCTTTGCGCCGGCATCCTCGCTTTTATATTTGTGGTCCAAAGCATTCCATAGCTCCTTAGCCGTAGCTAATTTGCTATAAACGTCGTACAAAGCATCATGCAGCCCGTTCAACACATAGTTTCAGCAAAGGAAGTCAGAATGCTTCCAAGCTTCAACCGCGTTGAAAGATTGCACATCCACCTCACCCCCGGTTGCTACCGGCGTATCTTCGGTCAAGAACCTTGCAAGACCGAGAGTAGTGAGATAGAATAGCATCTTTTGCTGCCACCTCTTGAAGTTTAACCCGTTAAATATTTCGGGTTTCTCCACAGAGTTGCTCGGCACGGTAACCATAGGGATAACCCTTTGGTTGCCCAAAGTAGATGCACCGCGTTGTGAACCATTGTTCACCGGTGCCCAAAGAATACATTCCTCACGTATTCTTGAGCTAAAAACACCTATAGCTACTCTTAAAATTCCTTATGTGTTCTTACTTGGTTCTCGTTCGCTGGAACTCTTGTTTGTGTGCTCAAACATTAGTTCGTAGTCATCGTATCCTGGGAAACGATTGTTGCAACGCTCCAAGCACCGTGGGAGGCAACAAATACGTTTTAAGGACATCGTGCGTAGCACGAGCTTTGACTAATTCTGCTTCATCTCCTTTCTTGTTTTTCTCTAGTCATTTTATTTAATTAATTTATTTTAATTAATTTTCTTTATTTTCCGAAACACACCCAACAATCTTAAAACGTATTTGTTGATTGTTCTACTTCGGTAAACAATCTTAAAACGTATTTGTCGAGCTTGTATCATACGGATACAATCTTAAAACGTATTTCTTGATTGTTCTACTGAGGTAAACAATCTTAAATCGTAGTTTGTCACTTTGGTGAACGAACTTATTTTTTTGTGTTTTCGGAAAAACGTTAAAGAACGAAAATGACTTCTCAAGAAAACGAGATTGGTGTTGGGCAGAATGTTCTGAACGACAATCACTCTGAAAGTGGAGCACCGGTGAACAATGCTTCACAACGCGGTGTATCTACTTTGGCCAACCAAAGGGCTATCCCTATGGTGACCGTGCCAAGCAACTATGTGGAGAAACCCGAGAAATTCAACGGGTTAAACTTCAAGAGGTGGCAGCAAAAGATGCTATTTTACCTCACTACTCTCGGTCTTGCTAGATTCTTGACCGAAGATGCGCCGGTAGCAACCGGGGGTGAGGTGGATGCGCAATCTTTCAACGCGGTTGAAGCTTGGAAGCATTCTGACTTCCTTTGCCGAAACTACGTGTTGAACGGGCTGCATGATGCTTTGTACGACGTTTATAGCAAATTAGCTACGGCTAAGGAGCTATGGAATGCTTTGGACCACAAATATAAAAGCGAAGATGCCGGCGCAAAGAAATTTGTTGTTGGTCGATTCCTTGACTTTAAAATGGTGGATTCGAAGATGGTCTTGAGTCAAGTTGAGGAGATGCAAATGATCTTCAACGAAATTCGAGATGAAGGAATGACAGTTAGTGAGTCATTCCAAGTGGCGTCAATTATTCATTTATTGCCGCCGGCTTGGAAGGATTTCAAGAACTACCTTAAGCACAAGCGAAAGGAAATGAACTTGGAGCAATTGATCCTCCGTCTGCGGATTGAAGAGGATAACCGGAAGAACGATGGGAAACTCCCAATCGTTACCAGCGCCAAGGCCAACGTGGTGGAGCATGCTAAAGGCTCCAAAAATAAAAATAATGGGAAGAGCAAGCTCGGTCCCAAGGGAGGCATTTCCAAGACAAAGTTCAACGGAAAATGATTCAATTGCAATAAAAATGGACACAAGTCCTCGGATTGCAAGGCACCACAGAAGAAGAAAGACTCTCAAGTCAACTTGGTGCAAGGTGGGCAAAAGGATGAAGACATCATCCTTGCGGCTGTGGTGACCGAGGTCAACCTCGTTGGATCCAATTCCAAGGAGTGGTTCGTGGACACCGGTGCAACCCGACATATTTGCTCAAACCGGGAGTTATTCACAACTTTTGAGCCATCAAATGGTGAGAAAGTGTGGATGGGTAACTCGGCTCATTCCGCGGTTGAAGGCGTGGGCAAAGTGGTCCTGAATATGACTTCGGGCAAAGAGCTGACTCTCAACCAAGTGCTGTTTGTTTCGGAAATACGCAAAAACCTGATTTCCGGTTCGTTGTTGAACAAGCATGGCTTCCGCATGGTTTTTGAGTCGGACAAACTGGTTTTGTCTAAGTCGGGAATGTATGTGGGAAAGGGGTATACATGTGATGCGCTGTTTAAGCTCAATGTAATGACTATTATTAACAATAATAATAAAATACCTTCTGCTTACTTGCTTGAGTAGTGAGTAGTGAGGTAAAATAGCATCTTTTGCTGCCACCTCTTGAAGTTTAACCCGTTGAATTTCTCGGGTTTCTCCACAGAGTTGCTTGGCACGGTCACCATAGGGATAGCCCTTTGGTTGGCCAAAGCAGATGCACCGCGTTGTGAACTATTGTTCACCGGTGCTCCGCTTTCAGAGTGATTGTCGTTCAGAACATTCTGCCCAACACCAATCTCGTTTTCTTGAGAAGTCATTTTCGTTCTTTAACGTTTTTCCGAAAACACAAAAATTAAGTTCGTTCACCAAAGTGACAAACTACGTTTTTAGATTGTTTAGTGCAGTACAACAACCAAGGAAAATACGTTTTAAGATTGTATCCGTATGATACAAGCTCAGCAAATACGTTTTAAGATTGTTTACCACAGTAACACAATCAACAAATACGTTTTAAGATTGTTTACCGGAGTAGAACAATCAACAAATACGTTTTAAGATTATTGGGTGTGTTTCGGAAAATAAAGAAAAATTAATTAAAATAAATTAATTAAATAAAATGACTAGAGAAAAACAAGAAAGGAGATGAAGCAGAATTAGCCAAAGCTCGTGCTACGCACGATTTCCTTAAAACGTATTTGTTGCCTCCCACGGTGCTAGGAGCGTTGCAACAATCGTTTCCCAGGATACGATGACTACGAACTAATGTTTGAGCACACAAACAAGAGTTCCAGCGAACGAGAACCAGGTATGAACACAGAAGGAATTTTGGGAGTAGCTGGAAGAGTTTTTAGCTCAAGAAAACGTGAGGAAAGTATTGTGCGTTGTCAAACCGTGTGTTTGTTGCAAAGCACCTGCCAGCTATTTATAGGAGGATTTGTTGTGTGTTAAATGGGGTGTTAATGGACCTGAACGTTGGACATCAATGACCAGTCCGTTGGGCATTGAATCGTCCATAAACTGTCCATTTAACGCAGCATTAAAAGAGAAGAACGTTGGGCATTAATTGTTGTAACGGAAGAAGTGCGCGACAGAAGAAAACAAAAATTAACCGTATCTGGAGGGTTTCTGTCCGAAGCCAACAGAACCCCCTTGGAGGGTTTCTGTCCGGAGCACTTCTGGGAAAAAATAAACGTTTCGGGAAGAAAACAAAAATTAACCGTATCTCTTGAGAGATAGATTTTTGGACGGCATTCGTGTCCGCAGGTCGCTCGCGCACACGAGTCGCGGTTTTTCTTCTCCGTTTCGGGATTTGATCGGCACCCCCCCTGCGCGTAAGAGAGAGCCTTTCCCTTTAGGAATCTTAACTCCTTAAAAGAGGCTTCCCTTTATAAGGGGGTGAAAATCCCTTGAGTTTTTCGGTGCGAGATAAAACACACTAGAAACTCATCATTTTCCTAGTTTTTCCATTTCAACGAGTGAACTTCGAGAATCAATTTCTCATTCACCCGTTATCCGTTTTGAGCGTACCATATATCGAATTGTAGCCCTTAACAAGGACAATCCGAAACCACTTTGACCCGATCCAAATCGGAAGTGGACCCCACTCAAATAATTGCCCCAAAATGACCATTTAATGCAATTTTTAACACATTTTCCCAACATTAAATAAATGACCTTTTTTTAGATAATTTGTACTTGATTGTTCTCTTAGATTTATCAGTTTTCAAAAATGGATTATGGAAGTAATTTAAGAAAAAACAAAAGTAACCACAGACCTATAGTGCAGTTATGATTTACTTACTGTTGTCGTGTATATGTCTACGTTAGCAGACCGTAGTAATTGCTTCGAGTATCATTCATGCGATTGGATGGTATTTTGGTGATGTCAATGAACATCAGTAAACCAACTCCTTTTTTGGCCCTATTGTTTCTCGACGATTGCCTAAATAATTTATGTGGAAGAGTTTGGGGTGGAGAACCTTGGGGAGGAGTATAGAGAGCACCGATCGAATGTTCAAGCAGGGCCGGTCCTGAGAAAACACGAGCCCTGTGCAAAAATAAAAAGTACTATCCTCCGTAGCTCATTAATTGCAACATTGAAATATATACACTATTCATGTACTTTACTTTGACAACATTTTATTTATTAATGTATGTGAATTATTTTTTTTTGAAAAATGTTGTTAAATTCATCTCATTACTAAGTTTTTTAATCTGATTTTTATTTTATTTTTACTAATACAAAATTAAATATAATGATGGTCAAAGTTGTGTGTTGGCAAACGTGAAATGTTGACTGTTGCAACTAAAAGAGACAGAGGAAGTATGTCTTTTTAAAAATAGGTAGAAATATAATGTAAATGAAGATTATATTTGTAATAATTTGCTACAACAATACGGAGTAATTTGTATCAAAATACAAGTTATTCACTAAAAAAATAGTTGAAACAAAAGTGTTCCTCAACAAAATACACTTCATTTATTTGTTAAACGGAATTATAAACTAACATACTCATAACCTAATAATTGAAATTGGTGATTTGCCGAGTTCAATTATTACAAACCATCCAAATATAATTATCTACTCACTAAATCATTCAAACTTAGAATTAAAACCCCAAAAAAGGATAATATAAGGATGACAAAATACGTAGTATAAGAAATAAGATGGTGTTTTATCATTCAAAATTATGATATAAAAACGTGAACTGAAAGTGTTTTAACATGAACCCAACAGTTGAGTTGGTTCACCACCCGTATGTGCAAGCAACCCACCAGGGTTCGAAACCTCTCAGCTATAGAAGGTTTAGGGAATCATTGGGCTTACGTTTTGGGCAATATTAGTTCATATGTAATAATAGGAAGACTTTTAAAATTTTGGGCCCTTAGAATTTACGGGCCCTGTGCGGTTGCACTGCTTGCACTTGCCCTGGGCCGGCCCTGTGTTCAAGTGTTAGGAATGACTGATGTACAATAGAGTTGATTTTAGGTTGTTATTCTTTCGAAAAATTTAATCAACGACATGATTGTGTGAGGTGTAGGGAATCAGATCTTACCGTTGCCAGGTAACTCATGTGGCAGCCGTTTGATGCCGGATTATGTCGACGTTCGTTCGATTGTTGCTTCACGGTGGGATATGGGCTTGAAAAGGTCGATTAAGTGTGAGGACCATATCATTTTCCCGTCGCTTGGATGAATCGCGGATTAGCGTGCATCGATTGAGTTTGGTGGGAGGTAATGTTAAGGTGAATGTGTGTTGGCGAAGAAAGGGGATGATTTGAATTGAAGGGGTGTCATTTTCATCGTTCGGTTATAAACCTCATTTTATTGGGCTCTACCGGCGGGCCCGTGTATTAGTTATATACGAAAATTCCTAATATATTATTGGGCTGCTCTGGATTGTCCCGTAAAAATTCATTTGGGTATTTTTTGTTCGGGTCAGTGCCCAAACATATTGGTTTCAGTTTTTTTATAGTTCTAAGTAAAAATCACGGAGTAAATTTTGTGTTATAGCTGCCTAACTGGGCGCAACAAATTAAGAAATAAATCATCTTTCATTAACATACTCTTGATGTCTACTTCTGTAAAAAGAAAAGGGTTGAATAGAAACTTCTGCTATTTTCGAACTATCAATTAATCTCCATATCAAATAAAATATTTGAACAATTTACAAATGTTCAAGATCTATATTTTGGCGTTTTTCCGTATCCTTTTCATATTTTGCATAGATTTTAGATTTTTAGATTTAGCATTTTTGCGTATAAACTTTTTTTTTGTTTCATATGCCCAAATCTTTTATTTTTTTAATTAAAATTTTAGAATATTCCTATAAATGGCATGTCAAAATGACCGTCATACATAACAAACTTTTAATAGATAAGGGTGTAGTTGATCATTGTTCCCTTTGTAAATAGATCGCGACTAAATGCGGACATCCAATAATGATAAATGGTTTGAGACGACGGAGGGAGTCTAAATATGGAAAACTTAATTTTTTCAAACAAATAAATAATATAAATGCCCCTCACATTTGAGTATTGTTTAATAATGTCATAACATACTTTCACATATTTGCACACCCCCTGATTTGCCAATTTACCTGAGCAAATTCGTATAAATGCATAGTCACCATATTACTTGAGATGTTTATACTTAGACTTATTTCAGTGTTAGACCAAACCAAACTTAAACAAACCAGACCAGACCATACTTGGATATTAGAAATAGTAGAAGCACCTATTTGAACATTTTCCCACAAATTTAGATTCAAGTAGAATTCAAGAATGATATAACACACTTTCACATATTTTACTCACTTACAATTGATAGTGTGATTTGAATTACTAAGCACTCATAAATTTAAAAGAAGAATTCTCAGATCGTGCATCGCACGGGTGAGTTTACTAGTAGTCCTTAATGTGAACCCGGGGCAGCCCTATGGAGGGGGCATACACACAAAAAAAAGTAAAACATTTGGGCCCATAATTTTTTTAGTAGATGTGATCATGTGAGTAGCCTATTTTTCAGCCTAGACTAATACTCCGTAGTTTGGTACAGCCCAACCGGGCCCAAGAATACCAAAAAGCTTAGTAAGTGACAATTACAAACGGAGACTTCAGCCGGTCAGCCCCTTCAGGAGTTCACGGCCGAAAAGGAGGTTAAGTAGCAGCTGAGCAGCAGTTCGACGGCCGATGCAGCGATACTTGGCCGCCTGCCGTTTCTCCTATTTATCCTCACTTCTCAGAGAGTCAGCCCTATTTCTGTTTATCTGTTCTGCCTTGAGCAGTTGAGCCTTTATTGATGCTGAGGACCTGAGGTTACTTGATTTCTTAATTAATTGATATGTTGAATACTGCTTTAGTTTCTTTGTTGATAATGTGGTTCTGACTATTTTTAATAGTTATTAGTTGATTAGTTTATAATTGTTCACTTGTTGGAGTAATTAGTTAGTTTTTCTCTTATGTAATCGAATCTCAATTTTTATTTCTTTTAATTTGTGTTGTAAAAATAATGAATTATAATTAAATTTTTAAATCTATGTAATTTTAAGGAGTAATAATATTGGTTGAATATTTCCATCATTTGCTATGGAGCCAAAGATTCATTACTTTTTGGCTTGAGATTATGATGGAATAAAGCAAAATGGCTCACTAAACTGTCTGCGCTTCTTTGTTATGGAGCAGCAGTCAGTCCATGCAATTTTGGACGCGATTTTCACTATGGGTCATCCGGAAACAGTCTCTTTGTGCTTTAGTACAGGGGTAAGACTGCGTACATCCGACCCCCCCTTACCCCACCGTAGGTGGGAGCCTTTGCGGCACTGGGGTAAATGAAAATGAAATGAAAATGAATAATACTGGTTGAATCTGGATGGGAGAAAGAAAAACGAGGATATGATCAGAGAAACTGGCAATTTTAGTATTGATGATTTCTAATCTGGATGTTAAAAAACTTGAAAATTTCACAATACTCAGAGTAACGTATTTAACTCATTTTTTTATTTTGTTATTTTGAAACCGTGATGTTATGTTTAATTTAACGAATCTAAGTCTTTTCTTTATTATAAAGCCTTGAATTATTATTATTATTATTTTTATGCATGTTAGTTTAGACAGAAAAGGGTTTTACATTTTTTTATTAGAGTATGCCATTGCAAATATACAGGACCTGCCTTGTGTGAAACAGACAAAACTTAAAAAGATGATGTTATTTTTGTAATGAATTAATTAGCCAAACAAAATTAAGATTTTCTTCCCCCTAAATCCGCAGCAAGGGACTCCTCAATTTAAACACGCTGAATGACCGAAAAACAGGAAGGCAAAAAGAGATAATGGAGGCTCTATTGACAGTGAAATATGCCACTCCTTGCGTGAATTCACTCTCTGCTTCTCACACAGTGGCAAAGAAAGCCCATGCCTTATCTTACTCCCCCTCCAAGTCTCGGAATCTATCTGCACGCGCCGCCACCAACCACCTGGCATCTCTAAAACCTGTCTACCATCTTTTCTCGTATTCCCCATTTCGCTGTCGTGCCCAAACAAAAGATCAAATATTTCTTCCTCACTTGGTTGCCTCCATGGTAAGTGCTTATTTTATTAATCAGATCAAATTAAGGGAGGCCCCATAAGTGGAATTCCACTCCTAAAGTTTCTTGCTTTTTTGTGCAGGAAGATAAGCAACAAACTTACATTATGATTAAGCCAGATGGTGTCCAGAGGGGCCTTGTAAGCAGCTTCCATACATATACTCTGCCAATTTTCACTTTTCAATTTGTATTATTATCAACTTGAGTAAATTAATGATAATAAGTTTTCCTACTCTTTTGCTTTTACCAAATACTAATAGTAATTGTGTCCATTGAATTTAAGGTTGGAGAAATAATATCCAGGTTTGAGCGAAAGGGTTTTAAACTTATTGGGCTAAAGCTCTTCCAATGCCCCAATGAATTGGCTGAGGTTTGTAGAGGATTCCTTTTTCAATAAAATGGGATATTTTGGTTTTTGATTTGTTTTTATAGTTCTGAATTATTATGTTTATGTGGGGGTATGTTATTTTGCTTAATTTCTTGATTTTTTATGAATGGAAACAGGAGCATTACAAGGATCTGAAGTCTAAGCCGTTCTTTCCGAAGCTGATCAAGTACATTACATCCGGTCCTGTTGTGTGTATGGTATAGTTCTTGTTGTATCCCCCATTTTGATTGGCTTTGTGATTTTATTGTAAGAACTGATTGAGAAAGACAACATAAGTACATTACATCCGGTCCTCATAGGGCATGTTTGGATTTTGGAAAATACTAGTGAAAGAACACAAAGTGCCATGTGAAGTTATTTTTTCGTTGCATTTTATTTTACAATGGAAAATGAAAAGGAAAACAAAAGAAATTTTATTAGTAACTTTTGTTATGTATATTTAGATTCCTTATTCTTTATGGGATAGATATAAATAGATGCAGTACTGTATAGCATGAGTTTGAACAAATATCTATAATATATTTATTGAGTTCGAGTCTCCAAATTTTCAACCCTTTATAATATCCCTTTTATTTTTATCCTTACTCTCCCCTAACATATTTCATGTTCCAAACGGACCCTTGAGAGTTATTGAGCTGTTTAAATAGAGAAACATATGGTTCTTGACTTCTTGATCATAGGCTTGGGAAGGAATCGGTGTTGTTCCATCAGCCCGCAAGTTAATCGGAGCTACTAATCCTCTTGATGCTCAACCCGGTACTATCAGAGGAGACCTTTCTGTCCAAATGGGAAGGTCAGTCCTTTTGTTTTTTTAATTCTCGAATTTTCAAAATAAACTTATTTTTGGTTGAAGAGGTTTAGGTGTTTGAACTCAATATTTTTTAATGAGTGCAGGAATGTGGTGCATGGAAGTGACAGCCCTGAAAATGGTATACGTGAAATAGGTATGTTTGTTTACGGTTTACCTCATAATGCCACTCTACTGTCTTTGCTTCTACTCTTATGCCTCATTTCTGGTTCTGTCTCTTCAACTTTTAAGTGATTTTGTAAATTCGTTTCATAGTTTTGTTACTTGTTATTGTTGAGCAGATCTTTGGTTCAAAGAAGGAGAACTATGCCAGTGGATGCCAGCTCAAGAACCGTGGTTGATCGAATGACACCCCTCCATGAGTGCCTGCTTTTTAGTATGGTTCAAATTAAGGGGGCAATGAAGTGATTTGTTAGTTTCAACTTTCAAATGACAATTTCATATCTTTGAAAACGTCCGGAGAGAAGGAATGTGAGGTTGATTGAATACTTGAAAAGAATAGTCACCTACATTTGTTTGCGATAGATATATCGTTTGTTTGGTAACAGATTACTTGGCTGAAAGCCTGAAATGATTGTATCAGTTGATCTCAAGGAAAATCATTGAATAAATAAGGTTACAATGAACTTATCTTGGTTAATGCAAAAGTTTCTCATAAAACAAAACAGAATATCAACTGTTGAACTTATCTTGGTTATGCAAGGGATTGAGGGAATTAGGGGATAATTATGTACACTAGAGGGCAATAAATTATGTAAATTAATTGAGATAATTACCATAATACTAGTATAAATTATAAAATGACAAAGGAAAAAAATAGGAGTAGTTGTTTAAAATTCCCAATATAGAAGTTCTATTGTTATAGGATAAGAATCCCCTTAGCCTTGCCACTAACACTGCTATTGTGCTGCCGCTAGTGGTCGATTGCTGAAATTCTGCCGTCGATAACAACACGGCACTGCCCTACCACAAACGGCACTGCATTCTGATGACTGATCATGCTGTTCAAATATGCAACTGAGGAAACCTACTTGCCGTACATGACAACTAGGATCAGAGAGTTGAAGAGCAAAGCTGGCACTTCAGAGGAGATCGATATTTTATTTGATCTTAAAGAGGCACAACTTATTAGGACATGTCTTGGATCTAGTCTTCAGTTGAGCATAGCTATCATAAACAATCTCATTGCCCATTTTGATGGTGAAGATACTTTGTCTCGGGTATTGTGCTATGTGTCATCTATGATCGAGTATAATGGAATGAATGCATTCATGTTCATATACGAGACACTTCTTTTGCCTCAATCCCATGTGCTGCGAAACCCCGAAGTTCTATGTGAAGTTGTTAATCTCTCGGATGCATTGAAGGCACTATCCAAATGTGATTATTTACAATTCGCCAGGTATCTACTCCCAACATATCAGCAAACTTGTTTTGACCGGTCTAGATTCCCAATTCTCTTTGCCCTTGCTTGTAAGATAAAGACCAGCAAGGATGGGGCCAATTTAGTTCGGCAATTTTCGGCGACCCCTCCAATCAGTTCACCATTGGTTCAGAGGTTGTTCATTCAGTATGAGGCAGAGATGAGGGGTTCTGACAGGACCGATCTCCCGAAGACCATTGAGTGTATGACATCGGATAGTGAGGATGAGTATCTTGAAGATGATTGAACAATTTGAGAGGAGTTACAATGTTTGTTGTTTCTAGTTTCTATGCATGTTGTTTGTGTTTACTTTGTTAGCGAGTGCTGAGTAGTGTCCGATTCAGCGTAGTGCAGACGCTTTTTACCACCCTAGAGAGGTGATGTTTTATCTATAACAATCTTTTGCTTAATCTATGTCATGGTTGGGTATATGGTTGTAAATGAATTGAATGTTTCCTACTTCTTCCCCTACTCTTTTTCATGGTCCAAACTGACCCCTTGGGTTCATTGAGCTGTCTAAGCAAAGAAACATATGGTTCTTGATAATCTTTTGACGATAGTTTTGGGAGGGAATTGGTGTTGTTGCCATTTTCCCATAACAGTGTCAAATGTAGCCGGCCATTGTTGACTTGAAAGGAAGAGTTTCCACCAACTCTCCTTTCTATGAATTCATAAGGAAGCAGGCAAAGCTGTAAAGCAAATCAAACAGAGATCAGAGATGGAAAAAGCTGAGTTGATATCAAGATGCTTAGTCGGAGCGGCAGCCATGGAGGAAGTAGAAGGCGGCGTCCCAAGAATTCCCCAGATTGATTTGACGCCGTGGGATCTAAAGTCCCTCCTCCTTGACTACATCCAAAAAGGTCTCATCTTTCCTAACCCCCCAACCAGCAGCAGAAGCTTTTTAGATCATCTGAGAGCCTCACTCTCTTCCACTCTCCACTTTTTCCAGCCGCTGGCCGGGCGTCTTTCCGTCACAAAGAACGAAGACGGCACGACGTCTGTCTTCATCAACTGCAACAACAAAGGAGCAGAGTTCGTCGTGGCCAACGCCGCCGGCGTGACTCTCGCTCAGATTCTCCAGCCCACCATCGTGCCCCGCATCGTCCATTCTCTGTTCCCGTTCAACGGCGTCTCCAACATCGACGGCGTCTCTAACCCCTTGCTCGGCGTGCAGGTGACGGAACTCGCCGACGGGTACTTCATCGGATGCGCCATGAATCACAGCGTAGCAGACGCTTCTTCCTTCTGGCATTTCTTCAATTCTTGGGCTGAAATCTCCCGCGGGTTCCACAAGCCATCCATACCTCCCGTCCTACACCCGTGGTTCCCGGAAAACATGAAAGCCACCGGCCCACTCCGTCTCCGATTAGATCTCGAGAAAGAAGAAAAGCTCTCCAATTCTTTCAAACCCCAACCTTTTCAAGAAAGGGTATTCCATTTCAGCCAAGAAAGCATCGGTAAGCTCAAACTGGAAGCCAACTCCGAAATGGGGTTTTCAACAAAAGGCTCAAAAATCTCCTCCCTGCAATCATATGTGGCCCACCTGTGGAGGGCAATCACCCGTTCCCGTCGAATCAACCCCACTGAAGAGGTCTTCATATACGTCCCGATGGGAACGAGATGGAGGATGAATCCGCCACTTCCAGAAGGGTATTGGGGGAACGCGATTTACAGCAAGATGGTGAGGGTGAAAGCAGGGAATTTGCTTGAGAGAGGATTGGGATGGGCTGCCTGGCAAATCCATCAGGTGGTCTCCGGGAAAAAACATGAAGAGGCGGTGGAGTTTTACGAAAACTGGGTGAGATCTCCGGTGGTGTCACGGAAGGAGACTCTGTTCTGTAACAATTTTCTGGGAATTGCTAGTTCTCCGAGAAATGACGTTTACGGGACGGATTTCGGGTGGGGGAAGCCGGTAGCGGTGAGGTGTGGGATGGACAACAAAGCTGACGGGAAGTTCAGCCTGTTCCCGGGAGTGGAAGAAGGGAGCGTGGACATTGAGGTCTGCCTTCTTCCCCAAACGCTACTTGCTTTGGGAAATGATGAAGAATTCATGGCTTTTGTTACAACTTGAGCTGAATATTATACTTAATACAATTTAGAGAGAATTCCATAAATAATTTAGGAGTAAAAAAGTTTTGAAATTTCAAAATAAGATTATCATGTTTTTTATTTCTTGAATAGGAGTACATTTCTGCCAAGTTTGGCATTATTAGGCTTTAAAACGTTTCAATAATACTCCCCCTTCCTTAGAGTAATTTCTGTACAATTTATTGTAATTTCCATAAATAATTTAGGAGTAAACGTTTTTGCTCTTACTTAGAGTAATTTCTGTACAATTTATTAGTCCAAGTAAATTGGCTTGTTTGGTTCAATAATACTCCCCCTTCCGTTCAATTTTGGTTGTCTTGCTTTTCTTTTTGGGTAATTCCAAAATGGATGTCATGTTTCCTTTTTTGATAAGAAATTTTTTTGTCCATATCATTTCACTTAATTCTACTCAAATCTCAATAAGAACTTTTACTTTTCAATCACTTTATTAATAATTGTGCCAAATTGAAATGAGACAACCATTATGGGATGGAGGTAGTACTACGTAAGAAATAACAAGAGACATATTCTACCTTGTGTTCTCTCTAAAGGCGACAATCTTTAATTGATCAATTACTCCCTCCATATTTTAATTCGTGTTAAGGGGAATATGACGTTTTTATTCGAACAGAAATTTACTGGTCCAATTTGGTCTGTTTTAGTCTAGTTCGAACTGATCCGGTGTGGTTTATTTAAGTCTCGTCTGATCTATTTAAGTCTGGTCAGGTCTTGGATTGAACACAATTCGAGTAAAAACATCCCTAAAACAAGAAAGTAAAACAATAATGTTAAGACAAGAAATATAGAAACATAAAAACAATAGGAGTAGTAGACATGTCGCATGACGGCAGGGTGCAAACGAGCCGAGTTTATTGTATTGGCTCGAGCTCGAGCTCGGCTCGAACGAGCTTAAAAAATCCGGGCTTGAGCTCAACTCGCAAATATTGACATGGCTCGATTCAGTACGACTCGGCTCGATAACTTTGGTTCGTCAACTCAAATGTTACAAACTCGATTAGCTCGAAAGTTCGGGTTCGAACTCGAGCTCAAGTATGAAACAATCTTTGAATATTTGTGCTTAGTATTTGCAAATTGAAATTTACATGGCCAACAACTAAAAGTAGAGTAAATGTTGTTCAAAATAAATAAAAAATGATCAAACCATGTTGATTTAACTGAAACTACAGTTACGGGAACGGAAAATATACTCTCTTTGATCCTCATATACATTTACCAATCAGAATTATATATATATATATATACATATATATATATATATATATTAATTTATATTATATATACTAATATATATTATATATTAATATAATATATATATATTATAATATATATATATATATATATTATATTAATATATAATATATTACATATATAAATATACACACATATAAAACTAGGCTCGCGAGCAAGCTAGCCTAAAATTGGTAGACTCGTTTATGGCTCGACTGCTCAACGAGCTGGCTCAAGCTCGGCTCAAACTCGAGTTTGACCGAACTCGATCCGAGCTTTGACCGAGCAGCTCATGAGCGGCTCAACTCATTTGCACCCGAATACACATACTAGGGTGGTCAAACGGTTACAAGAACCACGGATCGAACCGGATAATACATGTTTGGGGAGGGTTAGGGTCGGGTCTTAGTATAAGAAAACTCAAACGAGACGGGTTGGGTCGGGTCTTAATGTAAGAAAATCCAAATAGGGTGGGTCCTAAAATGTTTAGGAATCGTACTATATTTCGATTTGAACGATTTGAAAAAAGGGTACCTGGACCGATCCGTTTTAAAATATTATTTTAATAAAGTCTATTATAGGGTATATTTAATATTAGTATAATTTACTAACAACACCCAAATTTTCTTTATGTTCATGAATCTATTAAAAAAAATTCAAAGTTCATATAAACTTATAAATTATTGTCACAAATTTCTTTGTTTCAAATGCATCAAATTTTTTTATTTAATTTTTTGTAAACAATGACTCTTATTCAATAAAGTGTGAACATTTATTTAGTTATCTCAATTTGACTTATATTTTGAGATTTATTAAACTTTAAATGGTTCTCCTAAACATATTTTTGGTGCTATATTTTAGTTTATGAATGATGATATCTAATTCTCTACATTTAAAATTTTGGTGTTATTAAACTTGTGTGAATGTGTGCTATTTATTAATTTATAGATTGTGGCGAGTTATTTTGTTTACTAATTCAAAACTTTGTTTTATATTTTTATTTTGAACTTTTACTATATTACGGTGACATTGATACTTAATTAGTGTGAAAATGCTATTACATGTTAGGTATTTTGTTAGCGTAGTAGTATTTTTCACAAAAAATAAGAACCGAGAACCCGAACCGGACCAGCCTGTCTCAAACGGGGCGGTAAGGTCCAATTCCTAATTCGAAACTTGGTATATCCGAGCGGAACCTATTGCTTAAATGGAACCAACGGTTCATAAAAATTTATCAATTATTCTGATCGACCTGGACCGTGCTCACCCTGACACCCACCATTCACCAACATGATAAATGTAGAGCCCAACAGGCACATGGCATTGGCGAAAAGCCTGGAAAATATCATATGAAAAGTACGTCTTCTCTGCCCCTCAAAAGGCTAGTGGAGCTACTACAAGAACAACAAAGGATGTCGGGTCCTTGACGATAAGTTCTAACACATGCATTGATCAGTTTTCCAAAAACAACTCTACTTACGTTGTTGCTACTATACCTTATTCAATTCCAACTAAGGTATGTTTGGCCCTTCTAAGCATTTCATTTCTTAATTATGTATGATGGTTTGGAATTTATGGGATAGCTCTTTTGAACCGGTGGGCGTAGCTCAACTAGTAACGAGAGAATGACACAAATGTTAAGTCTCGGGTTCGAATCCTGACAACTGTGATGAGAGGTTACTATACTAAAATATGTATAGAGCTTGTGCAAGTATCAGAGACAGAACTCCACTCTCTATCTGTCAGATTGGGATTATAATCCAATTTACATCATCCCTACGTACCGTCCGGTCGGGGTTAGGGGCTCTCAGGAATGTGGTGACTTCTTTTTTTGGGGGGATTGCTCTTTTGAAGTATGTTTAACGTAGTGTCCGTAGGACACATGGAATCCCTAGTGGCTATTAAAAGATAGAGCAAGGGAGGAAATGAGTATCTAAAGCATTAATAAGGTGGCTCTTAGAGGTACATTTATACAGAACACATTCTTATTGTAATTGAAGGATGCATGCTTGTTGTGGGTAAAACTTTGGTGTAAACATTCATACGAAAAATTAGGGGTGGGCATAACGGTTCGGTTTGACCGAACCGAACCGTACCAAACCGAATTAAACCGAATCGAATCCGAACCATTTGTAGTTTGGTTTGAGTTTGGTAGTATTCCTCCCAAACCGTATTAAACCGAACCAAACCTAACCGAAATCATAAAACCGAATAAAACCGAACTAATCTAAAATTGAAATAATTTCTTATTTTTTTAAAATAACAAATCAAAACCTACTTACACCAAACTAAACCAAACCAAAATATAAGATTTCTCTCATTAATTTGATTGATGTTAATCTTTTTGAAGCTTTAATTCTTTAATTTTAGTGTCCGGGACTAGAGTTTACTACAAGAGTTACATTCACAACTGTAACAATTATAGTGGTTTAAGTAGATAGTATTTAACTACTACGTATAATTTATTATCTACTACTACTATATATTTGGTTCATTACTTACGAGCACCAATTTTGTTTTTGTTTTGACTTTATATATAATTTGATTCATTCACGTTGTTGTTGTTGTTGCTTACAAATGTGTCATGCTTATATATTTTTAGTTCATACGTGTTTTGTTACTGTTTGCAAATTTATATCTAACAATATATTTGGTTCATTACTATCGCTTCTTGGTTCATTATTTTGAGTTATTTTTTTTTCAATCCAATCCTTAATACTTTGGTAAACCGAACTCCAAACCGAACCGAACCATACCAAACCGAAACCAAACCGAAACTTAATCGGTTTGTATTTGGTACATTTTCTATCAAACCGATTAAACCGAAACCGAACCGAAACCGAAGAAAACCGAACCGAAAACCGAAATGCCCACCCCTACAAAAAATCATGTCTATTGACTCGATCACTATAACATTTACCGTGCCTACGCCATGATTATTTGCATTGATGTGTAAATGGTAACTAGCTATGTATTACAAGATTGGAAGCCTAGAGAAGAACATACTTCTTCCGTTCCATAAAAGTTGCAACATTGGAATTTCTGCACTATTCACATACTTTACTTTGAGTACGATTTTCTAATACTTTCTCCGTCCCGATCATTTCTTCCAGTTTTGACCGGTATCGCAAATTTAGGTAATGAGAATAAAGTGAAAATGTATTATTGTAGTTGTGTAAGAAAAAAGTGAATGAATGTGAACCACATATTTTTTCCAAAAGTGGAAGTTGGAAGAATTAATTGGGACGGCCCAAAAAAGAAAGTTGAAAGAAATGACCGGGACGGAGGGAGTAATATACTATCGCACGTCATACCTTATTCATTTGCAATATATTTTAAATACACTTCATACCTTAATCATTTGCAATATATTTTAATACACACTATTATGTAAATACTTTAGAGAGCAACGTAACCACCACAGTTTTTAAAACTACAACACTATCGCACGTCAAACGCTTCTCCAACATACGATTAGGGATGGACTCGGGTCCGGGCCGGGTCCGGGTCGAGCCTAGGCCCGGGCTGGCCGGCGGTTCAGAAGTGGTGGACCCGGGACCGGCTCGGGTAACCACCGGGTCCGGTCCGGGCCCATTATCAAATTTTTTTCCTCTTCCTAATTAACCTCCCTCCTACCCCCAACCCCCCAAATCACTCCAAATGGCCCAAAATACCCAGCTCAACTCAAAAATTTAAAAAAATTGAAAAAACAAGTTTTGGCCCGAACCGGGCCCGGGCTTGGCCGGGTCGGGCCTTGTTTTGGGTGACCCGAGCCCGGACCGAAAAACCCACGGGTCACTGACCGGGCCACCGGGTCGGGCCGGGCCAGAACAGTGCCTGTCCCGGACCGGTTCCGGGTCGGGCCACCCGGCCCGAGTCCATCCATACATACGATAATATATACTTCTTATTTCTACTTTAGAATATACGTAGTAATTAACACTCTCATACGATACTTTAATCATCAAAACTATTTATCAATATATATATATATATATATATATATATATATTACATTATCTAATTATTGTATAAATACTCGTATGATTTTCAATAAAAAGTTTAAACCACAAGAGAGGTAGTACTTGACGATTTTACACTATTTTTAGAACATGTTTGATAGTTTCTATTTTCAACTTGTCCATTTTATCAATCAACTATTTTACCCAAGTATCAAAACAACTGTGATTAAAATTATTTTTCTTGTATTATCATAATCAAAATAAGTATGATAAAATTATTTTTCTTGCAAAATTGATTGATGTTACTAAGGAAGACTATTTTAACTGTAATGCATTTAACTTTTTCTTTGTCAAATTAATGAAAAATATTTTAATATATTGTTTCATAAATCAACATCTTCAACTATTTCAATCAAAATTTCAACTGATTTAATCAATTTATCAATTTAGGCGTTACCAAATGGCTCCTATCGATCATTCTCTTTGACTATAAAATGAGTCCAACAAAAAATATGTTTAGAAAAACGTGTTGTACATTACTCCCTCCGTCCCGGTCATTTCTTCCGGTTTTGACCGGTATCGCAAATTTAGGTAGTGAGAATAAAGTGAAAATGTATGGTTATAGTTGGGTAAGAAAAAAGTGAATGAATGTAAATCACATATTTTTTTCAAAAGTGGAAATTGAAAGAATTAACTGGGACAGTTCAAAAAAGAAAGTTGTAAGAAACGACCGGAAAGGAAGGAGTATAATTTAAGTTTACTAGAAAAAGAAATCAATTTTCATGAATTCCCCTCAGAAAATCATTGTTTGAAGAGAGCAACCCCGATGGCTTGCCGTACAGTCTACACTCTCCCCAAGATGAGTACCGTGCACGTTCCGTGAGGACACCGTGCGTGTACTGTGCAAGAATGTAAATTTTTCAATCCAAAACTGACATTTACCCAATTACCCAACCACAAAGATAATTGTTTCTATTAAAAATTTTGAAAAAAGGAACTATAAATGCAACGAAGAACTAATTCTTAGAACTCAATACCAGAATTAAAGTTAAAATCTTTTTTAGTCGAGTTATGTTTATATTTCATATAAGAGCAACTTTTTTACCTGTCTGCTTAGAAGGAAGAAGAGAGCTAGCTCATTTTTAGTATGGAGAGGAGAATATAATAATAACTAGAGTATAATACTAATAATAATAATAATCATAAAAAACTCTTTAATCTGCTTCGATATTGTACATTCTCTACAAATATATATATATAAGGTATATATATACATTGATCTATGAAATGAAAATTTTTATTACTAGCTGCAGCCTGCAGGCAAGCATTGCAACTAGAGAAGCTCCCACTCAGAGTCAGGGAAGTCACTGCTATCTGATGGTATACCATCAGTGCTTGCCTTCATTCTCACCAACACAGGTGGGGCATTTTCTCCCCCATCTCTTTCTGCAGCCTGCTCTTCATATTTTGCTGCCAGCTTCTGATACTCCTTCATGGTTAATCTTGCTTTCGATGAAAATGCTTCACGGATTTTTTTCTGGAGTTGAAACAAACACAGTTAAGGTTATTGTGTAGTTTCTTGCTTGTTTTCACTTCTCCCAAAAGAACAAACTAATGGTGGTGTAAAGGGCGTTCGACACCCGCTGGAAAAGGGAAAACGGGCAGAGGCCGGGACTTTTACTACAGACTAAAACTTAAAGAGATAAGTTTTGGTGCTCAATGCTAATGCTTTTGTTTTCAGTTCCTAAACGAAACAACATCTTGAAAACTCTTAAAAAAACTTATTAGAAACTGGGATTTCATTGATAATTCCATTTCGAAAGAGGAAATATCATTAACCTCCCTTTGACATTTGTCAGTAGAATCGCGTCCATAACAGTTCTGCCAAACATGTCCAGATCTGTCTCATTCTGATTATCAACAAAATAAACAGAATGAGTGTCTTTTTAACTTGTTCGGCTGAAGATGTTTCCAAAAATTAGCCAGTTTAGTCACATTTCACCAAATAACGCCTCCATCTTACTTATTTGGTTCAAAAAGTTTTACTTTGAACTTTTTTGCAGTCATTAGTAATTTCAACCAAATGATCTGGAAAAAATATGTGTTTCATAATTGGAAACAGAAAAGATCACGAATTTCTTGATAAAAATCACATTGAAAGCAATGTCCAATGTGCACATGCGTGCATGTATATATAAGAAAGGGAGAGGAGAGACCTTATATGATTTGGGTTTGACAGGAACATGGGGAATATGAAGTCCATCCCCTTCAACCAATACACATGTCTCATCCACATCTTGATCAGCTGCTTCGCCTTCTTGATCGATTACTTCCCCTTCTTGATCAAGCACATTTAATGCCTCCACTGCATTGCAATCATGCTTATTTGATCTCTCTGTAGAAAATATATATATATAAAGCAGCGGAATATATCATAACTTACTACTTCATACTGGAGCAAGCTTCAAAAGTATTGGGCATGGATAGGTAATATAATTATCTACATGCAAAAGATTGTGTACAAAAAGATTGTATTCCCAGTTTTTAAAACAGGGTATATAGTGAATAAGAAAAAACTAATTCACACACAAAAACCAGACTTTGGAACAAATGCAGAAGCGTTGCATAGGTGAAGGATGAGAATGACTATAGTGCATTAAATTGAAGATCTAAGCTTCTAAAAAACCAGGAGAACATAAATAGAAAAGCTCAGCGATGGAATTGTAATTAGCCGCAATCCCCGCTATGATAAGAGTGCAATTACGCTTCAATAATGATGCATCATTTTTACTGTTTCAATTTTACCTGAAGCAGGCCCTACACAGTACACACACATATAGTGAAGCCACTTGAGTGTAAGGATGTCAACCCAATGCTCTAAATTATGGAGCCCAACAAGTATCATTTTTAATTTACTTGCCTCTGTTTTTCACTTGACAGTGAGTTATCAGTTATATGCACACACATAATTTAGAAACAAAGGTAACTACATTCTAAACTTTCAAGAATACGTCAATACGAAACAGTAAACATGCCGGTGACCAGAACCTTATTAGGTAGTTTCTTACTTTGTCTAATACTTGAACTGATCTAGGTCACACAATTTCATAAGAAGGGTCATTTTCTGCCATTTTTAGGATTAGTGATATAGAAATTTCATACAACTTAACACCAAACATGACTAAAAAGTTACTAATAAGCAGGGCAAATTCTTTCAAGTATCAATCTCAGGCTCTGCTTGGTAGCCAGTTCTGCTAGCTTAGGCCTCAAAATAAGTAGCTTTCTACTTACTTATTTGGCTGAAATGGATGTTGACTAACACTTTCTTTCAGAAAGTTTAGCCAAATATTCCTTACCAAACAGGCCCTCAATTTCAAAACGAAGTTAACAATGACCTCACCTGCAGATCCACTGTTGATTGTATTGACACCACCTGTATGAGAAATTGGGCAATTTGTCATATGTGCTTGTTCTGTACCTGATTCGATAGCACAGTTAACAAAAAAACTTGTAGTAGAAATCGGGGAATACCTTTTTTAAATAAAGGAAAAAGAAAAAAGAAAGGGATCAAGTGGTAGGACTATAATATACCACTTGATCTAGACGATGATCCATCAAAAGTGGTAGTGCATTCAGGATCTTCTTGCCTCTGCCCAGCTGATCCATCTACTAATGCCTCATCAGACACAACATTCTCTATAGAGCAACACGTTCTGTTCATATTTGTATCTGCTACATGGTCACAAGTGTCCTCCACTCTTTCACTTAATTCACAGACTGAAGAGTTCCTACTATTCCTCTCCCAAGACTCACAAGCCACAGGTGAAGGCACCATTAGTGGAAAATGGTTGCCTTCGGTCTTTCTGATGCCAACACTTCGGCGTTTATATAGCCCATCAGGTTTACTTCTTCCTTAATACAATAACAAGAGACACATTAATATCAACAGTACCAATTCACTTAGAATTTAGAGACAAACAGTAGTATATCCATCCTTACCCTTGATGACTTGAGCATCGTCTGTGGTATTCACATCTTTACTTCTGTAGTTTTCACATTTTTCCTTTTTCCCCTTTTTCCCCTTTTTCTCAATCTCGAGGTAAGCATAAGGATTCACAGAAAAGTCGGCAGCAGCAGCAACACTAACTGGATCAGTGCCAGACTCGGGATGCAAATCATGCATCATTTCTGAACAAAACTTCTTCACACTTTCTCCCACGGTTTGCACTTGATTTTCAACATAGTCTATAGTGTCCTGAAAATGTATACAAATCATTTAATGGATTAGCAGAACCATTGTCTGATGTTGTTCGTGTTTTCAACAAACAATAGAAAATTTAAACTTGTTTTGAAAATCACAGGACTATTGATTGGATTTGTAGCAAAATGTCATGTCTTTGGTTCAAAGGATTTTATGATTCTTAAAGATTAACCAATAAAGGCCACCAAATATGTATGAGAGTTAAATGCACATGAGGAAAGTTTTTCTAAGAAGATTTACAGTAAAATGTTCCCAAAAGGAAATTCGAATAATAATGAAGAAACATGGAAAACTATTTACCAATCTAACCAGGACAAGATCGAATTTATAATCACAACCAAAACCGAAGCAATCCAGTTCCAGAAAAGGTCAAATAGTTATTGGTAGGATAAATTATCCTAATCTAGCTTAAAAAATAAATTCCACATTGAACATTGTTATAGGTTAAATTTAATAAACGATTTATATAGATTTTGTATCTGCTATAAGCAATAGGATTAAATAGATACATTATTCAAGCGGAAGTTAAGCATGAAGAGCAGTAAACAGAGGAAAATAGTGTCAACCTTATACACGACGTCCTCAATCTCCAAACACATAGCTTCAAACTTCTGGTATACATTTCCTACCCAGGATATCCTTTTCATGTCCATCGCGATGTACTCTGTTGAATGCAATCCGGTTAATGAATAAGGAACTTTGAGACGGTGGTGCTGCTGAAGATCAAACTTCAACATCAAAAAATCAGGACTTTATAAAGGATCATTCCCCGCCCACACGACCAACTCTTAGAGTCAGATACAAGAGGATTAAAAAAGCCTAATCAATTGAACAAAACAATCTTCAATCAATTCAATGTAAAAAAAGGCCTAGGAATCCCTTCACTGTGACTCAAGTTTCAGAAACTGCCACCAAGCAAGTATACAAAAGTATATCGTTACCATTCATTACCAGATTTCTCAACATACTTTGTAGAAGAAAGATAACAGTTTTGAAAGAGAGACGATTGGAAGAGAATAATATGATATGTTGGTAACTAAGAAATTCATTTCCACCGCATAGGGCAAGTCAGCTTAAGTAAATAAATTCTACTTTACAATATGGGAAAAACTTTTTTAATGCTTTCAAAAGATTCCAAAGCCCTTTAATTTTCAATCGTGTGAAGGCAAAGAAGATTTGTAGAGCTTTCTTTTCTCTTAACTACACTCCAGCCCAAGCTTCCTACAAAAGCATTCCAAACCCATCAAGCAATTCATCAAACACATCAAAACATAACCATCAGAAAATTCCCCGGCTTCTTACCGATGATCCCAGCAATTCAACCAGCAAACTTCTTCTTGCACTTCAAAAAAAAGAAAAGGAAACAAACTCAGTTGCTTCAGCGAAGCATAACATAAAAACCAAATACAATCAGGGAGATTTCACTGGCATGATCAAAACAAGAACAAACAAAAGAAACAATTTATCAGTAGGGCTGAAGACTAGAAATTCGGTGATTGAGGAAACCTAGGAGCCAAAGTTCAGAGCTTTAAAGGAAGGGGTTTCCGGGGTTGCCTTGATTTTTGTACCAAAAATTGTCAATGAAAAAGAAAAGGGTCAGCTTGGGAGCTTATATACAGGAGAAGGGCGCGATAAATTTAGGAAAAGGCCAAAGGGGGAATGGTTGTTGAGTGGAGCGAGGATTGAGAGACGTCATACCGGTGATCACCTGTGCAGAATTCTTGACACGTCGCACGGAGAAGTATTAGTCGCAAGTTATAAAGGATGGGTATCTCATCCTTCAGCGGCTACAGTCCCTATCCATTTGGACTTTGGGCGAGGAAGAAGCTCAACGCTTCTAAGACTTTGTTTTTGTTCCGTGACGGTGAGTTAATCCTTCTTTCTCGCTCAAATCAGAATATTACCGTACCAAGTATGATCCTGTGATCTGTGTGTGTTCTATTTTGAGTGAGATTCACCCAGATTAAGGAGTGAAATTTTGGTCAAAGAATGTCAAACTACTTCTAATAAGGAACAAGTAACAGTCTCATGTCACTCATACTCATCTTTCAATTTAATTCTGATAGTTTGACTTCTAGGAGTTACAACACAAAACTTAATTGTTACTCTTATTATTTATTATTAACAAAAACTAAGAAAAAGGTTTATTCTCTAAAGGTACATTAAAACAAATTCAATGATATATTTCAAAATATGATTTTTAAATACATTAAGAAAAGAAAAAGTACAACAAAAAATACATTAATACATAAAATACGATGAGAGCAAAGTATATAAATAGTGTGAAAAAACAATGAAATTCAACTAATTAAGATTGGGGTTAGCATGTACTCTCATTCTTTTCGTATATCGTATTTCATTATATTTGTAAGGTTCAAATCATTCTAATTTCGAAAAAAAGATCAAATAAACTTTTCTACTATTTCATTAATCTACCATTTAAGTCTTTATTCTTAAAAAGTATTTGACAAGTGTGTTTTAAAAACACAATAAATCAAGTCATTTTACCTATTATAACATGTTGTTTTAAAAAAACTAAAAACAATCGATAAATTTTATAAAAGTTGTTATCAATTCAAATAATAGTGTTCTAAGAATATAAAAAATAGATAAACAATTTTAGAACGTTAAATTAAACAAATTAAAAATCAGCAAAATGAAAAATATAAAGTGAAAGTGTAAAAAAAATATTAAAATTAAAATGTTATAACTCTTAAGAGATGTAGAATATAAAATAATTCCAAAAACAAATATATAGACTTTGACATTCTGAAATTGTCCAAAGCTTTAATTTAAATTTCTTAGAATTTTAACAAATTTTTATAAAATTAATATAAAAATATATTATTGTAGGTCAAAACCAGTTAAAATGTCACATTGATAGACTTTTTAAAGTAAGCGTACTTATATGATACGAAGTACTTGTTTAGTATATGGGCTTAACTAATGAATTGAAAATGGTAGACAAATCCATTTGGCATTTTTCCCTTCTAACTTAATTCGAGTTTTGAAATTTATTAATATTGGTTATATAATTACAATCATGTGTCTTTTAAAAACCACTAAACTACTTTTCTCCCAAGTATTATTCTATTAATTAAGTATGTGACATCTATTATTAGTGCTATATGAGATTAAATTTATACCATCAATCATAATCTCACTCAACTTAATTGATCTTCCAATGATGGTTAGATTGGATGTAAATATGGTATATGGTATGTAGTAGATGATGGATATAATAATACTCACAAATTTAGAGTTGGCGGATCGAGTTATAGTTGACCTGATTGACTATCTAGCCTCTCCAAGCACTGCAAGCCCCTACAAGCACAGCTTGTAACTCCTGTCAGTAAGACTTTGTAGTGGTGAGGAAGCCAAAATGTTAAAAATAGACCTTGCTCATATGAAAACAGTGCTTTAACTCATATTTTTCCGCATTTCAGCACCACCGTCAATAAGATACATTCAGCATATTTTTTGCATATCAATTTAGTAAAACATTAATTAAATTATTATAAGTAATGTTTTCCTTTTAATTTTTTCTCTGAATAATTATGAAATAAAACTACACATTTCAATGTAAAAAAATCATAACTGTGGGAGATCCCAGATTAACAGACGATTAATTAATATGTAATAATATGAAGATATTGAGTAGAAGAAGAATAATTAATCAACAATTAATACCCCGTATATTCATAATGATATAGCAATATAACATGATACACGTATGAATTGTTGAGAGAGAAAGCTAGAGGTGCTCTACGAGAATAATATGTGCAGAATAAATTGTGTAGAGTCTTTCTCTCTTCTAATCTAACGTGAGAGTTCCAACAATGAAGCGTGAGGCTATTAGGAATTGGGAACTCTTAGGTTGTTCAGTCCATATTGCCTTTGTTTATAAGCATATGACTGAACATCCTAGTTGCAATAGGATGACTGATAAGTCCGTATTTAGACACGCATTTGATGCGTGTTGAGATTGGATTTTGATGGTTTTCCTAGCTTTAAGGTGTTACAAGTCTCAATTTTAGCTCAAGTTATGTTTAACAGGCGTTGGTTCGAGTTTTGTGTCATTTGGAGTCAAAATGAGGATTTTAGAGTTCGGCACCGGCGCTTGATAAGAAATCAGGATGAGTTAAGAAGCATTCGGGAGTGAATTGAGAGATTTGGAGGTCACCGGGAAGTTCACGATGAAGTTTTGACGACAAGAGAGCTCTAGGAATGTCTACCGGATCAAAATAAGATGAATGGAGCTTGAAATCAGCGATCAGGATGACCTTCTGTAAATCGTTCAAGCATATCTCTTTGTAGAAACATTCACTGTACACGATTCAAAGTCCATATGAAAGACAAGTTCAAGGGATACAAATTATATGAAGACACCATTGCGAGAATCTGAGAGGAAGAAGGTGAAAACAGACGATGAATTCAGATGATCCCTGTTGTGATTTCAGAATGAGACCTTCCACCATTTTGATCATATCTCTTGATTAGGTGATTCAAATCTAATTCCGCAAGTTGTGGTGGATAGAGTACTTCATTATCTACAACTTTCATTAAGGAAGTAATTCCAAATTCGGAAGTTAAGTAGACACGGTCGTGCCCTCAAAGTTAGGAATGAGCTAGTGGAACCCAGGCACGGTCGTGTCTGGCAGGCAGGCACGCCGTGCCTGAAGAGAAACGAGGAATGAGCTACTGGAGGCCAGGCACGGTCGTGCCTGGAAGTTAGGCACGCCATGCCTGGATGCGTTTAAACGGAATGCTTCCGTAGGCACGGTCGCAGGCACGGTCGTGCCTGGCGTCGTGCCTGACCCCGTTTTGTCCTAATTCAGCCCAAATTGCCTTGTTTCATATAAATATCACCCCCATAACCCTAATAAAGGGGGATGGACTTTAGAGAGCTGATTAAGGACGAAAATAAGAGAGCTTTTCAGCCAGGTTTTTCAATTCCTTAACATTCTTTGTAAGTTCATACTTTTTTATTAATGACAATTAATTCTATTCTTCCCAATTCCGTTGATTCTTCAATTATGAATTGCGAGTAGTTTTAATTAGGGATTTGGGGTTGATGAAGGGGTTTATAATGATGTATGGCTAGTTTCTTGATGGTTTGATTACATGAATGTCATTTAATTTGTGTTTGAATAACTTAATTGTTATCTTTTGTAATCTGGAACCGCGGCTAGAATTACAATTGCACATAGAATAAATTAAGAGAGGTCTAGTTTATTCTAGGACACATTCACACACACTTAATCGTTCGCTAAGAGATTAGTAGCGATTAAGGGGCCATAAGCTCGTTCGTCTTGGCAATAATTTAGGATCCTGTCGCATGAGAGATCAGCCCGGTCCCCTAAATTATTGTACTCTACGCCGCGAGAGCGGTAAGAACTTAGTATTGATTAGCTAGGCTCAATTTAATTAAATTCATGTAATTAAGCCTGATCTGCCAGAAATCTGATTACCCCGGAATCAATCCCTGTTCCCTTCGTCGTTAATTAAGAAGAACCCAAATATTTACTTTTATTCGCTCATTCGCATTAGTTTACTTTCAATTCAACCAATCCATCTCGCACGACGCATTTATTTAATTTTATTTCTTTTTAATCGCTGAATTTAGTTAATCTTTAATTCCCTTTTGTCCGTCCCTGTGGAGACGATACTCGTACTTTCACCAATATTCTATAATCTTTTTAAGTGCGAGAAAACTCACATCAATGACCCAGATTAATCCAATTAAATGGCCCCTAATTAATTTAATAGTCCACTAATTAAATCTAATATACAAAGATAAATCTAATTAAATTGAACACAATAAAATATATTCTAACAATCTTCCCTTTTGTGTTCAATTTGCAATGAAGCACGAATTATTTTTGTCTTTGTCTTTGATCTGCGAATCTGCAATGTAGAGGAGAGATTAGATGAGCTGGGTGGAATTGCTCCTCTTTTGTCTTGATCTTCACTGCAGTTCAACTACTTTCGTGTTCTTGGAAAGGCTTTGTGAAGAAATCCTTACAATCTCCCCTTTGATGTCTGATGGAGTATATTCCCATATACCTCAAGGGTATCATAATCGTCGGTGATTTACTTCACGGATTCATCCCAGGATGCATAAAAGTACTAAGTCCACAACTGGGACCGACCCCGACCCACCAACGTCGGGACAAAGCACCAGGCAACAAAACGACTAAGGTCCGAAGGCCAGCGGACCCCGACCTCGACCCCTCGAGGTCGGGAAAATACCAAGCTCAAGAACCGCTCAAACACGACAAGTTATGAGCCCGACCTCGAGTGTACCGATCTCGGCACCAATTCTGACCCTGATCGTCGACGTGAGGTCAACAGAAGTCAAACAAAGGAGTCAATGGGTCCATTCGAATATTTGATTTTTGTTTGGGGGTCAGATTTTTGTTCCTTAACTACAGATTTTGAATTTCTACATGCGTGTGTTTTATTCTGCAGATTTGAAAAATGTCGTCTCACAGTGCTTCTGCTAACACCAGAGACAAGGCTGACCATGGTCATCTGCTTAATGTTGAGGAGGTTGCCTCTATGCTCAACGTCGCTCCTCTTAGCTCTGTCAAGAGGCGAAAAGGTGGTAAGAGGAGATGTCGGGATGAGGTGAGCATCCTTGCCGAGAATGGCCCGTTTGAGGCCACCTGTGCTCTCACGGACGACGACTGGGCTGAAGCCAGACGTCTAGCCGGTCCCACTGTTGATATAATCAAGCCCGATGTGGGGAGTTTGTCATCCTATTGCCCCCGGGCTTCTTCATGGTCCACGTCGATGCTATGGACCACGGGTTGCGTTTTTCGCTACACCCGTTCTTTGCGGAGTACCTCAACTAGGTTGAGCTACTCCCTTGCCAGATAACACCCAATGGGTTTTATCTGATTGTTGGCTTCCTACTGCGCTGTAAGGTGTTGAAACTGAAGATTAGCGTGGACCTCTTCTGGCATCTGTTCTAACTCGTTCTCAACCCCTCTCCGGGGAACCAGTGTTGCGCTGCCATCTCTCAGCGCCATGGTAGGAGTGGGTTACATAACACTTCATCGCTGCACCATGGGTGGAAGCATAGGTTTGTTTTCATCTGCACCGATAGGAAGGAGGGGTCTCCCTTTACTGCCCCTGGGGCACTTTCATTCAACGTGCACAATGTCGGTGAACTGGGCGAGTTTGCTTACGTTGTCAAAACCTACGTTGAGTACGGTGATCTGGACATAAAGGTGTTTGTGACCCAGGAGAAGCTGAAGAAAGACCTGGGCTTTGTGTTCTTCACTGAGGCCCCAACCGAAGATCAGGGTCTTCTGTAGATGAAGAACCCCAGGTCGGGCCTGGTGTTGATGCGCGAGCTGTTGCTCAGGAGGAGGCTGATTTTGCAGCAACCGTTGCAGCCTCGCTGGCCATGGGTCAGGGTAGTTCTGTTGGCACTTCTGGGCCCACCGCTTCTGAGGTGTTGGGGCCTAGTCTTCAGGTGAGGAGAGAGCATTTTCCCATATGTCCCCTCCAAGGAGTGAATACTTTGAGGATGAGGAGCCGGTCCTGGAGAGGAGGAAAAGGAGGGAGGGGGAATCTTCAACGGTGGAGACTGCTACTGCAAGTGAGGCAGATCCTGCAAAGGTTGAAGTAGATCCTGCAAATGTTGATTTCTTCAACCATGTGCGATCTCCTGCTTCTCCTTCAGGTATTTATCTTTAGATTGGTGTTTTGCGTTATGAACACATTGTCTAGTTTGTGCCTTGCGCCCTTCTTGTTTCTTATTGTGTTAGCCGTGTTTTCGCGGGTGGATCTAACGTCTTTGATCTTCTTGACAAGGCACAGGGTAGTGCAGGGAGGAAATCCCAGCCCTCCGGGGGTGTAAAGTTTTCTGAGCCCTCCCCGGATGGCTCCTCATCCTCCTCTGAGAGTTTCGAGGATGGCGATGATGATGATAATGATGATGCTGGTGATGAGGGCATCCAGCAGGGCAATGTCGCGGTGCAAAGGGACTGCCGCGGCTGCCACTAATGTCGCGACCCAGTGGTGTTGCCTCGGTGCATGGGTCTGCGAGTGGGAGGAAGAAGCGCTCAGTGGCCAAAGGCAGTTTGTCCGCCACACGAGTCCGCGAGTGGGTAGAAGAGGCGGAGAATCCAACTGTCTTTAAGTGATGATCAGGGCTTTGTCTCTGAGTACATTAATGCAATGGACCTGTTGGGAATGCTCTGTTTGCCTTGCGATGTAGGGGTCATGGAGGAGATGGACTCCCGGTGTGTCGTCGATGACCTCACTTCCAGCATCCTCAAGGTGAGTGTTTTTGTATTTCTCGCCTTTACTTCCTCCTATCTTCTTTTTTCCTTTTTCTTTATCTAACCTTGTTTCCCTTTTGTTATAGGCCGCCATTCTGAGTTATGAAATGGCCCTCAAGGTTGAGGCAGCTGAGCTCCGGGCAAAGTGAGCTGCAATGAAGGAGGCGAATACTGTCCACAGCCAGTGCCTTGCTGAGCAAGCTCTGGAGGCCTCACAGAGGCAGGTTGGTGAA